>JAEQML010071229.1:0-16275 GCA_016904865.1 Pissodes strobi | reverse complement strand
TAACAATTACTGTTGACACTGGTGCGGCGGTATCTTTGATAAGGTCCAACAGAGTAAATAGAGTAGAAGTTCTACCCATATCAAAGAATATAGTTTTACGTACAGTTACCGGTGAGACAGCTGAAGTACTTGGGGAAATGGATATCGAACTTCAACTGGGACGAATTAAATTACACCACACAGTGTTAGTCGCCGACATCGAAGACGAATTTATTTTGGGGATGGATCTCATCGGTCAACATGGATTCTCTTTTGACAACAAGCTTAATCTTCTGAAGTTTGGCACCGAAGAGTTCATCCTTAACAAAACAGACGATGGCACACCGACTAAAGTAGTGGCGGCATGTACTGTCAGAATAAGCGGAAATACCGAGCAGATAATTTTTGGGAAATTGGAGAAGGATTTTGGAGGCTGCATCGGACTTATCCAACACCACGATTTGCCTTGCAAACACCTCGTAGGCAAAGCACTAGTCAAAACCGACGGCGAAATACCGATAAGGATAGCAAATATTTCATCCAATTCCATCAAAATCAATAAAGGAGATGTAATAGCCACTTGCGAGCCGGTGCAATGGGTAACCACTTGCGAAACGCAGTCAGAAGTAACACCCTCAACATCACCTAAGGAAGTCCTAGAACATTTCCATAAGTCGTGGCAACATCTGTCTTCCGAAGAACTGAAGAGAGCTACACAATTTATCAAAGAGCAGAGCACAGCCTTTGAAAGGAAAAATTGCAATACTGGAAGAACGAACATCATAAAACATAAAATCAACACTGGAAGTGCTCACCCCATACGACAGCATCCTCGGAGGCTACCAGTGACGAAGCAGCAAGAGGTTACCTCATTAGTCAACAAGATGCTTGACGATGGAATTATTGAGGAATCATCGAGCCCATGGTCGTCTCCTGTTGTCTTAGTCACTAAAAAAGATGGGACTACCAGATTCTGCGTGGACTATAGAAAACTCAATGACGTCACCAAGAAAGACAGCTATCCACTTCCCAGGATTGATGACACGTTGACGACACTAGCAGGTTCTCATTGGTTCTCAACACTCGATTTAAAGAGCGGCTACTGGGAAGTAGGCATCGACGAACAAGATAAGGAAAAGACTGCCTTTTCTACCGGAAGTGGTTTATATCAGTTTAAAGTTATGCCCTTCGGACTATGCAATGCCCCTGCTACTTTTGAGCCTCTTATGGAAGTTGTTCTACGAGGCCTCACTTGGAAGACGTGCCTGGTCTATCGTGATGATATAATGGTAATGGGAAAAACTTTCGAAGAGCACCTACAAAACTTGCATGAAGTTTTTACTAGAATCAAGAATGCTCAGCTCTTACTGAATCCAAAGAAATGTTTTCTTTTTCAACAAAAAGTTGAATTTCTCGGGCATGTTGTGTCATCAGAAGGAATCCAAACCGACCAACGGAAGATTACAGCAATCAAGGACTGGCCTCGTCCTCGCGACAAACATGAACTGCGGAGCTTCCTTGGACTATGTACTTGCTATAGAAGATTTGTTGAAGGATTTGCAAATATAGCGGCACCTCTACATAAGCTCACTGAAGAACGAGCTAATTATAACTGGGATCATAACTGCGATTCTGCGTTCAGGAAATTAAAAGCGGCTCTATGTTCTAGTCCAATATTGGGATATCCGGAACAAAAGGGTAAATTTGTATTGGACACGGACGCCAGCAACACCGGCATCGGAGCAGTTCTATCGCAAGTACAAGCAGGAGAAGAACGAGTTATCGAGTACTACAGTCGAACACTTTCGAAACCTGAACGTAACTACTGTGTAACCCGAAAAGAGCTTTTGGCAATAGTACGGTCTGTTGAGCATTTCCATCAATATCTGTACGGGCAAGAATTTCTGATAAGGACTGATCATGCAGCACTTAAATGGCTTTTGGATATGAAACAGCCTGAAGGACAGGTAGCCAGGTGGCTTGAAAAGTTACAACAATATAATTTTAAGGTTAAGCACAGAGCAGGGAGATTGCATAATAATGCAGATGCTTTATCCAGAAGACCATGCGCGGATAATTGTAAGCATTGCCAAAGAGTAGATCAACGAGAAGGAATTACTCGGATTAGGCAAACGAAATTTGAGGTTGATCAGCAGTGGACCACAGAGCAACTTAAAAAGGATCAGCTTGAAGATAGTGAAATAGCACTATTGCTAACAGCTAAAGAAGAACATCAACCAAGACCAAGCTGGAGCGAGATATCAACTAGAGGACTTGCTTTTAAAACTCTGTGGGCTCAGTGGGACTCCCTGGTGGTGGAAAATGGACTTCTTAAACGAGCCTGGGAAAGCGCCGATGGAAAAGTAGTGAAGACACAGTTAGTGGTACCAAGGAGGAAGATATCGGAAGTTCTGGAAGAAGTTCATAATGGAAAGTCTGGTGCTCATCTCGGAGTGAACAAAACGATTGACAAGATTGGCGACAGATTTTACTGGGTCAACTACTGCCAAGATGTGAAATCGTGGTGTCGGCAGTGCTCAACCTGTGCCGCAAGCCAAGGACCCAAAACAAGATCTAGGGGCAAAATGAAACAGTATAATATGGGCCTACCGTTTGAACGCATCGCCATTGACGTAGCTGGCCCTTTTCCAGAAACAAATAATGGTAACAAGTACATTTTAGTGGCAATTGACTACTTCAGTAAATGGCCTGAAGTCTTTGCAATCCCCAATCAAGAAGCTGTTACCATAGCAGAGGTCCTTGTGAATAACCTATTCAGCAGATTTGGTGTTCCGTTAGAGCTGCACTCAGATCAAGGACGCAACTTCGAATCCAAGGTTTTCCAGAAAGTCTGTGATTTACTCAACATAAAACACGGACTACCGCCTTACATCCACAATCAGACGGCATGGTTGAAAGGTTTAACAAGACCATTGAAGAACATTTGTCAAAGGTCGTAGATGAGCATCAGAAGGATTGGGACCAACACATACCACTATTTTTAATGGCCTATCGATCAGCAGTCCATGACACAACAGGACTAACACCAGCCATGGTTTTATTTGGAAGAGAACTCCGCTTACCCTGCGACCTAGTATTCGGAACGCCAGACAACCAGGATATGGAAATTCAAGATTACGCAGACTCCCTTAAGGAAAAGTTACTATACATCCATGAATTAGCCAGAGAAAACACGGAGAAAGCCAGTGACCGAATGAAGACACGATATGATCTCAAAGCTAATTCTATGGGATTTCACGTGAACGATAAAGTCTGGTTATATAATCCACAAAGGAAGAAAGGAAGATCTCCCAAGATAACGCCAGTATGGGAAGTACCCTATACAGTCATCAAAAGAATTAATGACGTTGTGTATAGAATTCAGCGTAGTCCCAGAAGCAAACTGAAAGTTGTTCACCTCGACAGACTGAAAGCATACCACGGACATGCAGTATCTGATCGGGACGATCAGGTTTAAGAGGGAGGCAATGTCACGACTAACAACCATCCGAACGTTCTTGTGCTACCCTATAGAACTAGCCGCCGCCGCCGCGCCGTGCCCCTCGCTTCTTTGTTTGTATGACTCATCGCCCGGCCGGTCGCGAAGTTTCAGGATCGCTGGACTGGAATTATCTCGATGGCCTCGTCGAGATCATATAGAGTGGCTTCGGAATACTTCCCGAATATTCGTGATAGATTTGAGATTATATATAAGCAGACCTAAGGCGAATGTCAGTCAGTTCAGTTCAGTTAATCATTGAGTGTTGAATAGATATTAGTGGTAAAGTTATAAGACTAGTTTAGTGAGTTAAATTGTATACAGTGGTAGTGAATAAAGAGAGTATTAGTTGAAAATAGCAAAGTTGTAATTCTGTTAAGAACCCACGGGAAAAACGTAACAATATGATCCGTACTGAAGTGTTTAAAGAACCAAGTATTTCTGTCAAAAGATCGGTAAATCTATTAAAATTCCCATTTCGTGACCTGTAACCAGTTATTAAAAGAGTATTAGTGTTATTAAGAAAAATATCTGCATTCTTACATTGGACCTCTTCCTAGAACCTTGCTATATTAAGATCATGAAAAACTAGACCTTTCTTTACATAAATATGCCTACTCCCCCCCAGATTTGACCTGGAGAAACCGGCAGTAACCGTATAACCATGTATATTATAGGTGGAAAATTCATCAGGGACGAGCCAGTGCTCATTTACACAAAATCAATCTGTTTCACCCTCATTAAGGATCAGCTCAAAGTCTAAAATTTTGTTTTTGATACATTGTACATTTACATGGAGAACACTTAATTTGTTTTTTCCAACATCCTAGGTCGGTTTTGAACATTCATGAAAAAATTTATTATGGTGCCGACCGGCCACATTGCTCCATCATTGACTTGCAGTGCAAAGTCCTTTGGGACACCCAAACGAAACAAGCTTTTTTCTTTATCTTTCTTCGTTTTCATCTCACAAATACAGTTTGTTATACCTTGTTTATTTAAATAATCTATGATGTCTTCGGCTTTGAGTACTGGATCAAAGCCAGATACATACAACCATTCCACTTTGGAAGCTACTGGTAGGTCATTTTCAGCTTTTGTGGTGCCTCTGCTGGGGGCAGGACGTGTCAGAGTTTTCTTTTTCTTATTCTCTACTAAAGTCCATTGTTGATTTGCGCTTTTTTCCGTTTCGTCATTCACATCAACTACGTTATTTATTTGGTTATGTTCTTTATTTTCACTGGAAACAGCTACATGGGTGGGTTCCGTAATCGGTTCCATTTTGTCATCAGCTGGGTTTACTTGTTGATTTTTCGGCTTTAAAATTTCTGTGCCGCCAACGACATCTTGATCCGTTTGACAATTCATTGCTGTAGCAATGCCCACAGGCTCGAAAAACGCACTCTGTTCATTCTATCATAATTTCAAAACATTCTAAAATATGTCACTTTTTGTACGAAAATTTACGTACAAGTTAAGGCAAAATTCTTTGAAAACTGCAGTTGTCCGGTCCGGTATAATTTGCTGGCAATTAGCAAGAATCACTTTTTTTCATCCAACTTTAAAAAATTTAAATTTATTTATAAAATATATACAAATTGGTCAAATCCTCTTTGCTCCTAATATGGCCAGGGCATCATTTCCGAAAAGTACCAATCGAAACAAACGTATGAGTATAGAGATAGCCATTATATAGGTACGCGCGAAAACGACAAATTTTTACATCAATAATATAATTAGACATTGTTAATCGGCGACCTTGTTCGTTGACATTTGCTGATCGCATCGCCGACCTTGGAACTAAAGATGGTCTGTTATTGATTTATTAATATATTTTCCCATTTTAGCTTGAAAAACAAGCCAGTTGTCGCACACGGTGACCTTCCAATCGATGTTCTACGGCTAAATTGTATAAGTTTCCGTTTGTTTGTTTGTTTGTTGTTGTTCGACTCGCCCATCCACTAATACTAAACAGAAGCGACGATTTTATTATTCTTTATTTTGATTAAAATTGAAAATGGTTATCTGCCTTCCATACACTAAAACACCTCAATGGTTTATTTTCTGCTCGTTTTTATGATAATATATGAAATAAATGTTTTTGCAAAAAATATTTTATGATTAGTATTTGCTTCTTTGTTACAACTTAACATATCTAAGAATATTATCTAAGAATAAGAATACTTGTTATAACTTATCTAAACGTTTTTCATTTGAAAGCTTAGCTTTAATACTTTCTAGAAGTATTGAATACTGTTACATTTAACCTAAACTGATTACAAAGTAACGTTTTTCCAGAAGTTTCCAACACTTACTGGGATTTTTTCTACCAGAATATCAAAAATAATATTACGGAAATAATTTACATGAAAACGGAGCTCCCCGTAGGTAAACCTAAACAGCAATCGAATTTTCTTTACTATGTTTTTACATACAAAAAGTATTTCATATCGAACATCCCCCGTTTAGCGATTTACGTAAGCAGAACGCACACACAAGGGAGTTTAACGGGTCAAGGTTGCCATCCCGAAAATCTAAAGAGGGGAAAGAACTACGCAGCATTGGCACGCGTTTGGGGAAAACCCGAGGGGGCGCGAACGGGGTCAAGACCTTGGGGGAATTAACAATTTTCTCCTTTGTGTCCCCTCGCTCGTTCGTTCTCCCCCGGGACCTTGGCCGATTCCAGTGCTACTTTATGTTTGAATATATCAGGATTTTCTATATATTCGCTTGATTAGCAAAGCTAAGAAAAAAATTGAAAATTACGGTGCGGTACGTTGCAATTCCAATATTAACTAAATTTGAAACTAAACTGCTGGCAAAATGACGTCCAAGACAAAATTCGAAGCAATAGTATATTAGAGGCAACAAATACAGTTGACAATTCAAGCGCCAGTGTGTGACATTCAGCAGTGGTATCAGCAGTGCCTTAATAAATCAAAGCACAATTTCCTATTTTAATTAAGTTATTACGTTTATTACAGTCAGAGTTAATTATTTAAAAAAAATTCGGAAATTTCAATTTTTGTCCGGTTTATTTTAAGAGTGGTTTATAGAAGTAGCCATAGCAACGTCCTATTGAAGACATGGTCAATACAAAGTGCTCAAAAATTGAATGGTTTTAATTAAATATATTCAGCAACTATTTATCCTCAGATATCTAGAATCGATTGGGAATAGATCAGAAGATACTGCGGGTTGCTCAATAGCTTTAAGTATATACTATATAACGTTAATTGTCAAAATATTTTAGGAAATATTACGATAATAATTATTATTATACATGTGCCAGTGTGTGATATTCATTGTAGTATTTTAGTAGTGCAATAGAAGATAACATGGATTCTTGTTTAGGTTTACCCAAGTTTACCGCACGCCTCTTTCAATCGAAAATCAGTCGTTTTAGAGATATTGACACTTAAAAATCGGCATCTACAGTGAAAACTATAAATCATTGAAAATGACTTTAAGTTGTAGGGATTTTAGAGAATCATCAGGCAAAAACATTTTCGAATATACAGGGTGAAGCATATCAAATATGTATTCTTTAAACAAAACATCCTATATGTTTGAAAGATTTTTGCCAAAAAATCTTTAGGCCCTATTCGATCGATTGACACTTATCGTCTAGATCCGCAACCTAAAATTTATCTTTTTCAATTTTTGAATATATTACCTGCTTTAATTTTCAAAAATAAATTTATACATCCGACCCATCCAGCAGTTTATATTACTTCTATATAAATTGTCATGCTAGTATTTTATATAATATATTATATTATCTACTAAAATAGAGTTTTATTAACTACACCTCTATAAAGGACACCTCTGGGTACCGGAGAATTAAATGCATAATTGGTTCGATGGAAGGATGAATACGAAGCACCCTCTGTAGTACAGAGAAACCTATAATAGCACTTAACAACTCAGGAGCATCCACCAAAGAGTGAACAATTTTATACAATGGAACCAAGTCCAGATAGGTACGGCTAGTGGACAGCGGCATTAAGTTCATGTGATCCAGTATTACTTTCAATGGAACATTCAGCTTAAAAGCCACAAACTTCAAAAAACATGCTTGCACCCTTTCAATCTTATCCTTATGAACCTCATAGCTTGGAGACCAGACTGAAGGCCCATATTCTAATACTGATAGAATAATAGAGCAGTATATAGTCTTAAGGCATTACATACCTCTGAAGTCAGCAAGTGTGCGCTTAACAAAACCAAGGAGCTTTATGCCACGGCCAGAAACACAGTCAATGTGAAGGTCAAAACGTAGATTCTGGTCAAATAATATTCCAAGCTCTTTCACATGAACTGACCTGGCAAGTATTGTGTCATTTATTGTATAATCATGAACAATGTTATTAATTTTTCTTGAAATTGATGAAGTTAAATTGAGCTGCATAAAATTACGATCACACCATTGAGTAAAATCATCTACGTCATTCTGCAAGGCCACGCAGTCATCCATACTTTCAATAACCTTAAAAATCTTTAAGTCATCAACATACAACAGCAACCTGCTCGAAGCTGTATATTCTTCAATGTCGTTGACAAAGCAATTAAAAAGAAGAGGTGTCAAGTGTGCTCCCTGTAGGACACCAGATGCGACATGTATACCAATAGACTCCATACCACCAATTTTCACTATTTGGGTACGATGAAGAAGGTAACTACCGATTGAACTAAGAAAGACCCCATGGACGCCCAATCCGTTCAGTTTGTTTAAAATAATCTGATTACCCTGTCAAAGGCCTTAGAGAGGTCAGAGTATATGGCATCTACCTGACACCGCCTCTCCAAGACCTCGTGCAAGACTTGTTCATACACCTACAGATTAGTGACAGTTGAGCGACCGGAGATAAAGCCATGCTGTGCAAAATATTTTTAAAGAGGGGATACATTTTTTGATAAAATATCTTGCGAAAGATTGAGAACTTCGAGATGTTTCTCTAGTTCTCAACATTTGTTCTATCGCCCTTCTTGTAGATAAGAGTAATGTAGGTAACCTTCGCAGGAAACACATCTAAAAGATATATTAAATATTTTGGATAATATTGAGAATAGAATACATCGGCAGTTTTTAAGAAAACAGGGCGGGATACCATCTGGATCTATTTCCAAACCGCTGCTCATAGAACATATGGCCTTGAAAACATCTAGTGGTGTGACATGCAAAGTACCAAGAACGATTGACTTTACATTATTATGGGACTGAGAGGTCCAGGGATGGAGTAAACAGATGAAAAATATAATTTGAAAAGTTCCACAATATCCTGTGGATTATTGGCCCGAGAATCCCTAGACGCCATAGAACTAAGAAAACAGCTCTTATTGACATACATCCAGAATGTTTTACTATCCGAGCACATGGCTCCATCAATGTCTGAAATATATGCATAGTAGGTATGCTCATGCAGTAGTCTGCATGATGCTCTCAACTCAGAGAGTACCACATAGTCCTCAGATGAATTTGATATTTTAAAAATCTTGGGTGCTCTTTTTTTTTCTAAAACCAATACCTTCAGCTCAGAAGTAAACCAATGAGGAAATTTCTTATTTTTTGCAATTGCTTTGGGTACAAAAATATGAAATTATTCATTAAGAATACTGTAAAAGGTATCTAAAGTCAAAGTAATTGCAAGTTTTAAAGTCATTGTATGTATAGTTATACTGGAGCTCATGTACCTCTTCAGGCTTAACGCTGGAGGATAGACATCACATCTAGTAATAGGGGGATTTGAGATACTCACTTTCACTCTTGGGCTACTACTAAACACTAGATCCAGCACGTTGCCCGATATATTGGGAAATGAATTCCTGTAAATCTAACACCAGCAAGTCCAATAAACTATCTGCAAATCGGTCTGCACAAGTCGAGGGTACAGGAACAGTTCCACAATCATCTTCTTTCTTCTAGGTGACACTAGGGAGGTTAAAGTCACCGCGCAGCAGGATATCATCAAGGGCATTATTGCCCAGACCACACTCTATAGAGAGCAGCAGATATCCTCGTATAGCCGGAGGAATATATACATCTCCAACAATGAACCTATACCGCTCTAATGTAATCATGACAAACACCTGTTCAATGCGGGTACAGCTTAACTGAAGTTGATATGAGGGATGATCCCTGATGGCAATCATTACTCCCCCTCCCCGAGTGCTGCCACTGGTACTGTTTGAGCGGTCACACCCTCACACCTGTATAAAGTAAAATTATGAAGCCCTATTTCTCCATCACCCACCTCACTCTGCAGCCAAGTTTCAGTAAAAAATAGCACATCAAATTCATCAACTACTGCTGAGGACCTCACATCAAGAAGTCTATTATTGATACTTCTTAAATTTTGATAGAAGGCATTAAGGATCTTAGATGGTTTGTTTACTTTTTCTGGTTTTGGTGACTTCATGGTGTCTCCCACGACTTACCCCTACAGGCCATAATTCACTCTTCATAACCTTGTCCTGTATATCCGGGGAAACACCAATTTTAAATGAAGCTATATGGTTGTGCCTCGTGACAAGTTTCTCCAAGCCTAAAGGTACCAGTCCATTCGCCTCCAGGTGCAGCCTAACCACCTCCACGCTGCAATCAAGGTTGAGATTCCCGACTTATATTCATTTCCTCTCCGGAGCAGTAGACAGGGCTGTGATATTATTATTAGTGCCTCTAATATAGTTTGTGATTCTTGCCACAGTGGATATAGGATCCCTAACGCTAGTACCTGGCGGATGTTGTTTGCCTTTAGATAGGTCTTGGGGAGGAGTGTTTTCCTTGATCTGCAAAGCCTCATGCCCGACACTGGGAGCACTGCCAACATGGTCCTTGTTTATTAACACTAAAGAGGCAGCCATTTATTTGCTTCAATGATAGCATTGGTTGTCCTATTAAGCTTTTCAGAGATCAGTTCTGTCTGGTCTCTCAGTTGATTTGCTAGAGCCTCAGTCAGCGCCTTCTCCTTCTCATTAGAAAGAGGATCCATAGCTTGCAATGGGTTAGCTGGAGCAGCATCATTTATTACCGAGTTTCCAAGTTTTATTTCGGATTCAAGATCCAACACTTTCCTTCGTAGCTCAGGCAACATGGAAAAGCATTCCAAGCAGTCGGGGCAAAAATGACGCAGACACCTTTCTTTCATTATGAGAACTTTTATCTCAGAACTTCTCACTCCTGAGCTCTTGGCGACATATATCACAAGGGAATCCAAATAACTCATTTTTTTTTCTTCTGAATGCAATCATTATTGCATTTAAAGCACATGCCAATTTTGAGGTTAGTTATAAACACTTTGAAAAATAAGGGTAAATGGGCACACTCACGTGCAATCTAAAGGCTGATCAGGTAGAATATGTAATAGGATTGCCTTAAATTGTATTTACTTGAATTAGAACTGGCCGGATCTTAGAAAATTAACAAAAATGTTCGTGCACCAATATCGTGCACTTTCCTAAAATAATACTTTCATTATAGAGTCGACAACAGCGCATCATCTGAGACGATATAACATAAAGAAGAAACAAAACAAACAAGTGGTTGCCAATAATGGCTACGGTAATTCGTGTTATGCTCTTGCATTATGCTGAAATCGGAACTATTTATGTGCTTTTAGGTGCGTGAAACTTGTACCTAATGTTCCGTTGGATATTTATGTGTACATACAATTTATATTGTTAGGCGTATTTGTAAATACGTAAAACCATATGTTTCGGACTTAAAGACCTGTTTCTTTTGTGCCTAGGCCGTTTTATTTGCAGCACAGTTTATAATTTTTTTTTCGTGTTTAATCGTATATTTTTCTCTTGGTTTTGGCTAAGTTTATGGTAACTGATACTTAGTGTTATTATGTCTTAAACGTGTTGTATTTTTGTTTGTAAAGGAAATATTTAGTAAAAATTTGTCTTTGATTTGTATTTTAGTTATACATTCTAAATTGCGCGGTCTAAACGAATCAAAAAGAATAGATCTCGCAATGTTACGAGCCCCATCCGTATAAACAACACCGGTTCGAAGATAGGCGGAAGGAAGAAAGTTCGTTTCTGTTTAAGGCCAACGCATGAAGCAACCATAATACACGAGAAATTTATTTTTCGGCGTGCGTTGCCTAATTCGGAGTAGGTCGCAGAAATTTGATTGAAAATTACATTGAGTTTTTTAGGCCGACTCACATTTTTTACTATTACGCTTTCGTCGATGTTGCCGTTATTGATTACGTAAATCGTATTGGAAATCGTTGGTTCAAACGAGAACACGGGCTTATTGATAAAAACATTAACGATAAGTAAGAAGAAGATAGAAGTAAAGAAGGAGTAATGCCCTGGATAACTGTAGGAATAAGGAAGTCAGCAAGGAATTTACGATCTTTGCATTACATCAGAAAATTTCATATCTTTAATTCATATTTTGCAGAATATTTTTCTGCTTATTTCTCAACTAAAATTTTGTTTAAACTTCCTGATGTGGCTTTGCTTTGAGTATTCTGGCAGAATGCATTAATTTATCTTTTGAATCAGGTATTTTCCCAGATAGTTTAAAGATAGCTAATGTTGTTCCTCTCTATGAGGGTGGTGATCAAGACAGCCCTTCCAACTATAGGCCAGTGGCTTTGTTGCCAATGCTTTCTAAGATTATAGAAATACTAATTAAGAATCAGATCATTACTTTTGCAGATAGAAATAGCATACTAAATTCAGCACAATACGGCTTCTTAAGTCCAGATCTACAAATGATTCTATTTTTAATTTTTTAGAAGTGCTATATTTAAGATTTAAGCATTAATGATCAAGAGACTTCAGCAGCGGTGTTGTGTGATTTGGCAAAAGCCTTTGACTGTGTCAATCATAGAACACTGCTACAAAAATTGGAGATCTGTGGAATTAGGGGTATCTGCTTAAGCTAGTTTAAGTCCTACTTGAGCAATAGGATTCAATCTGTTATATAAAAAGAATTAAAGTCTGATCAGAGGGTTATCAATTGTGGAGTTCCCCAGGGCTCAGTGTTGGGTCCTGTTCTGTTCTTACGGTACATTAATGATATTGCGAGTTTGAATATTTCTGGTAAGTTTACATTGTTTGCTGATGATGCCACCATTTTATGGAGCTGTGCAAATGCAGAGTACCTAAGCAGAATAATTGTGACTCATGACCTAGCTTTGATAAAGGAATGGTGTGATTCAAACAAATTAACCTTAAATGTTTCAAAGACGAATATAATGACCTTTAAAAACAGTCAATGTTCAGTTTCTTTAAGCGATAATGTGTTAATTAATGCAACAGAAAATAAGTTCTTAGGATTATATATTGATAAGAAGCTGAAATTTGAAACACACATTTTACAGTTAAACAAGAAATTATCCTCTAATTGTTCTCCTTTAAAAGTTATAGCTAATGAATTAGATAAAAACATGTTACGACAGGCCTATTTTGTATTAATAGAAGCCCATTTACGGTATGGCATATGTTTTTGGGGTTCTTGTGCTAAAAAGCTGATGCACACAGTATTTATTTTGCAAAAGAGAGCATTAAGATACATGAATAAGGCTAAATTGAGAGATTCATGTAAACCTCTCTTTCTTCCAAACAGTATATTGACTATGCCTTCTATTTTTTTTTATGTTGGAAACAGTTTCACTGATTCACAAAAAATATAGGCACACTCTAGTTAGAAATATAAGCTCTCATAACAAAAGACAAACATTTGAACTGTTGTTGCCTATTCCTAGGTCTTCTCATGTGCATGGCTCCATTATTTTTAAAGGGCGTAGGCTTTTCAACCATTTACCAGTTAGCTTATGAAGGATTTATGATGAAAAGAGCTTTAGGGGAGAAGTGAAAAAAGTTGCTACTAACTAGGGCATATTATGATGTTCAGGAGTTCTTCAATGAGAAATTTTAACTGTATGGTTGTTTATTTTTAAGCTGTTCTGTTTTACATTGTATTTATATATACTTTTTCTTTTTTAAATACCTATTTTGACTGTGATATATATGTATGTATAGGTGTACTTGACCCATTTTTAGATTATACTATATTCAATATTATCCTATGAATTTTACTATTAATCCCTTATATACATCCCTACTTAATTTTCCTGTTAATATTTTACTTTTTACCTTTATAGATTTTAAAATGCTCGTTTGTCTCTAAGTGTTAGTGTTTGTATATTTTCTTTCTCTTTTTGTATTGACATTTATTTGTTTAATTATTATATGCTGTTTCAGAGTCGATCTTGGTCGATTTTCTGAACAAAAAGAGATGTGCTCTTAGGCACTGAAATTTACCATAGGGCTAGTTCTAAAGTCATTTTGTAAATAAAACAAAAAGCTTTAGCATTATATGAATATTTTAATAAGTTATTTTACCTGAAAATAACTAGAAGCTCATAAATATACAAAATATAAACAATGAATTATTGCACGTAGTCAGTGCTACGATGTGAAAAGTATCAGTCGAGGCAAATTTCGACCTTGAATAATATGACATAAATAATACTCTTAAAACCTAATCATTGCGTAAACAATTATAGTACTAAACTAATGTATGGTTATAAACATAACCTTGAAACTATATACAGTTAAATGTCTGTTAGAGTTCCTGCGGATCAACTATGTTAGCTGATTTAGCTTTGATATAAAATACAATATACAAGCGATAATAACAGAATTAGTATTACCTTAGAGTCCACCTATAAGCTAATATGTACACTATGAACACCATTGACGAGAAACGTTCAATGTTCAGGAGGTTATCTTCTAACACTGGGGGAAAGCCACTTTGACAAACACTTGCTAGGCCTATTATTGCTAGCTTCTATGTACAATGTAGTTGCTTTCTTGCAAATATGAATCACTGGATTGTAGTGGTTTGACTGGTATGCAGTTAGTGCATATTGGCATGACATGAATGCTTTGTGAATGCGGCTTATTGGTGCACGCATGAATGATTAGTAAGACAAGTATGCTATGCAGGTAGCATAGGTAAGCAGAAATCCGCGTATGGGATGTAGCATTGTGATAGCTTGAGTATATTGGCAGACTAGTGCCGTTTAATCCTTATATGAGAATAAAGCATTAGTATGTATGCAGGCTAGTGCAGAGTAATCCTTATATTAGAATAAGGCCAGAGTGTACTAACCAGTGGTATACTGGTAATATAGAATGTTGAAAATCTAATGGAAGTACCATTGGGGACTGCGCAGCGCATGGCACAGCCTTTGAGAGTTAAGAGATCAGTGGGTCTCCAAAATGGCAGTAGAGCCGATAAATGCCTTTTTTGTAGGCTTAGTACTAGAGATCAGTCGGTCTCCATAATGGCAGTAGATGCCCAAATATACCTTTTTGTAGGCTTTGTGAGAATGTGATTGTAAACATGTTCGTTTACTTACTTGAGATTTAGAGACTAGACTCTATTGAGTGCGGTGTGGTTCGAGACAGAGCTCGATTGTACAACTCCCATGGATAAGACCAATTGGGACGCCATTGGTTGGCGGGAGAATAATGGCATTAAGTTTGCCAATAAATACCTTATTGCAGGCTTGATGTGACGATGATTATGCCAGGATATCACTATATCACTTGAGTAACAAACTAGAGAGATTATGAGGTCTCAAAACGTGAAAACTTGCCGGCATGGCGCCTCGCGCCAGCCGGCTAGAAACGGGGGTGCGCCTTTTGCGACTTACATGGCTACTTCGTACTCTATACTCAATTCTAGAACGTGGGAACTAGAGCAACTTGAAGAAGTTGTTACCGCCCCTTCTGGTGGGAGAAGATGCACCGCTTAGGGCATTGAAAGGGCAATAATGTAAATACAGAGATATTGTGTAAAAACTTAACATGACCCGTTGTCTAAATTAATATTATGAATTTTAATACAAATCCGGTTGAAATCTGTTGATTAGTTTGCATGAAATTCGAATATTAAAGATGTGAATTTTAGGGAATTTTAGTTAGGGTGAACTGGCTATCCTGTAGGATGCGCTGTGATTGGTCGACTCGGTCGCCGGGGTATAGCGGGAAACGCTATGATTGGTCAGATGAGTTTAGGATGCGCGGCCGGCTCCAAATGAGTAAAGGTGGTTACAACAGATGGCGCTAGTAATGCAGCCCGGATAAAGCGCGAAGCGCTATGATTGGTCGGAGGCCTTTTGAGGACGCTTAACTTTTAGCTTTCTAGCCTGCCGACGCAGTGGATAAACGTGGTAAACAAGAGATGGCGTTAGTAGTATCGCCAAGGTTTTAATTTGTTTGGAATGCGAGGACAGTGGCGTGGAAAGTTAGTTTGTACAAAAATTAAATCGTTAGATTTGCAGACGTGTTCAAAAATGGTTTTTGAACATATGCTTTGTCAATAAGATGTTATATCTGCAGATAATAAAGCAATTTTTGAATTTGAATTTAGAACATGCTCGGAAGAAATAGAATAATGAATTTTCAAATTTCAACTCTAGAACAGACGTACAAGTAGCCATTGTTGAATTTCGTTAGAACCTTTACGTATAACGATTCAATTTATAGTTCCTTAGTTTACCCTTCTCTGTATTTCTTTTTTTACATATTAAACGAAAAAGAAACCTATTAACGTATAACGGAGTCCCCAGATCAAACAGTAGAATATACTTACCTATATTCTCTCATCTCATCCGAAGCCGAAACGATTCCTTCCAGCGAATAATCGTAAAAAGTTCAATTTCATTTTCCTCCAGATTTTTTTCGGGACCTTTATTTACCTATCTAAATTGCCAAAGCGGCAAAAACCCGAGTCTCGCTAATGGAAAATAAAAAAAGAGATA
>JAEQML010071228.1:0-16275 GCA_016904865.1 Pissodes strobi | reverse complement strand
GAAATTATTAGGTGGTCCAAAGGACAAAATTGAAATATTAGAAAGAAGTGGAATATATGAAATTGGATGTATGGATTGTAACCAAAAATATGTTGGGCAAACTAGAAGATCTATACAGACGAGATTCAAAGAACATATAGCTCATTTAAAGTATGGTAGAACAGATAAATCAAGTGTTGCCGAGCATGCTTTTGATAATAATCATAGAATAACAATTAAAAATTTAAAATTAATTCATAATATAACTGATAGGAGATTATTAGACGCATATGAAAGTATGGAAATTATTAAATGTAAGAATAGTTTAAATAGAGATAGAGGGCCTATTCCGTATAGTCCATTGTATTGGTTGATCAAGCGTGACTAGCGGTATCCTAGGATTGGTTCTTTTTAGTTCCGCTTGATTAGGCAAACAGTAGTATAAAAGGGAGTTAGGTAGATTTTAATTTTAGTTTTAATCATCTCCTGATGATGCTAACATGGTTAGCGAAACGCGCGTCGAGTGCAAATATTCTGTTTCGGTATTGTGGATAAAACTCTGTTTTAGTGCATGTTGCCGAAGGTTCCAAACCCCAACGTAATAGTACCTTTGCTGGACGTTTGCTGAGAGAACCTTCTATTCTTATCATCCGAATCGCGATTTTCTACATTGATTTTATCTGCAACAATTTCTTCATCCTGTAAAAATTCAATGTCTAAATTTTCCTCGTCACATCTAGCTTATTTGACAATTTATTTTTGCAATTAACTATATTCATCAGTGCCGCTAAATTAAGTCCTCTGTCTGCCTGCTTCAGTACATTTGGACGTCGTGAACCTTTTTTCTATCTCATTCATCTATGTTCTTGATATTAGTAAGCAGAAGACTAAGCGCTCACAAAATGTTAGCTCATGACGTCGAGCGGTCTTTGCTATTTGGAGCGAAGATGTTGGAGAAGGGGTTGCGGGTAGAAGGGTAATCACGATCGAGCAACACCTCTGTTGTAGGAGGTATTGGATCGAGGCACAATTGGTTGCAACGTTGCCCGACTACTATGTTGGTAGCGAATTTTAGGATGCCCGAATATAAAGCATGTATCTTTTACATTACAATTTCTCCAATATTGTAAAAAGCATATTTGCATAAGATGTTCTTTGCTTTATTTATAATGTGGTATTTCATAATTTATATATTTAATTATCTAATATTACTACCTTGTGGGTGCACTTTCTTAAAATAATAGTAGACTTGTCGCTCGACGGTTGGCGACGCTGATAATTGGTGGCTGCCGCCGCTGCGCGCTGTGTAGAAGTTCTCGGGGTGGAAACAAGAACAAGTAAATAAGTACGTTTTAAATTTCGAGCATTACTACTAACAATCTCTCTAAATACATATATACGTACATATGAATTAAATGCATTATTCATATTATGGTATCTTTACTTATAAAATATAAACACCTTGCTTTTGCATCCATAAAAAGGCAACAGCGCAAACAAAACAAGCGATTAGTATGTGAATTTTTCGTACTTAAAGGCTGCTTTAATCGGTAATTAGTGTTATTTTGTTACATTTTTGTGATATCGGAACTATTAATATACTTTTTAATGCGTGAAAGTTGTACCTAATATTTGGTTGTATATTTAGGTAAACAATTTATATTGTTAGACGTATTTTTAAATACGTAAAACTATATGTTTCGGACTTAAATACCTGTTCTTCGACGGTTTGTGTACGGCACAGCTTATAAGTTTTTATTTGTGTTTAATTGTATGTTAAGCGTTGCATTCCTGGCTGTAATAGAAACTATAAAAATTAGCCTAAAGTTTATGTTTTCGGTTTTCCAAAGGTCGTATATCTACAACAAAAATGGCTCAAAGCTATACCTGATATGAATTATGTTCTCTTTGGGAAATTTCAAACAGACCATCTTGAAAACATTTGTTAAATGCAAGCATATAGCAGGTGGGCGTTATCATATTTATGTGGGACAGTTAAAGAAGATACTTAGAATTCAGCCTATATTAACACTTCAGTCTTGCAGTTTTGGCCTTAATAATGTTAATAAGTTCTATGAGCTACTTAATTGAGACCCAGATGAAAATTGCTTTCAACAAGACTTTTCCCAAATTAAAATTTAAATGTCTCAAATTTTAATAAATGGTCATTATATAGCGTTAAATATATAGTAAAAGACTTTGGTCACCAGATACGCAACAATTAAAATGACTGGTGATGACTGGAAGACAAGTGGCACCAGGCAGAAAAAATGACAGCGACAGAAGAAGAAAAATCATAAGACTTATTAGTATAAGTTTGTACTTACTAAATTAAATATATCGCTTTATACAGTCCACAACGTATTGAAATTTCAAGAAAGCGTGAAGAGAAAATGCGCTACAGTACGTAGCACCATTTTGATCCATCGAGCCGAATATATCGAGAATAAGACGACAGAAATCGATAAATTCATCGAAGAATTTTTTAAAGTCAGTGTGACAGAATGCCAGGGCCGGCGGTGATAGGTTGAGGTTGGGGTTAAGACGAGCTCAGCGGTAAGTCTCTTTTGATTTGCATGCTTCATCCCGTCTTGGTGCCACTTTCTATTTGGGCGAGTAAAATATCGGAATTTATTGAATATAAATTACATAGATTTGATTGAAGTATCGTATTATTTAATCCACATTGATGGGAAGAACTATTGCTGGAAAGTGTTGCCAATGCAAATTTATGCTGTACTTGTTAAAATGTATTTATTTGGTTAAATAAACATCGTGCAAATCTATTTATATTCGTATACATAGATTTGATATAAAAATATCGTTATTTTGGGTCAACGCTAACCAACAATTTCTATTTCAGAATAAAATATTTGTAGCTTGTGTGTGACTTGTTGTCTTTTAAGCACTATTTAATATTGTGAATTGTACGTTATATTGTCACTGTTTAAATAAAATGGGTAGAAAGTCGAATACACAAGTTGCTCATGATGAGGTGAAGGAATCCGTTGAACGTCTACTTGTGAAGAGACGACAGCTTTTGAAGCAATTTGAACGATTTAGAGATTTTCTTAATAATGTATTAGGGACTAAAAATGAAGAACAAGTAACGCAGTTACAAATACGTTCTGAAAGAATTGAGCTAATTTTGGAACAGGTAAATGAAGTTGATGTTGAAATAGAGGTGTTAGATAAACATTCTCTAGTTAACGATAATTTTGAAGATTTGTTTTTATGGCAATATCGGAAGCAAAAAAATATATTGCGGAAATTCAAACAAAAAAGCAAATGAAGAATCATGTCCCTATTATGAATTTTTCTCAGGATAACGAGTCAGTAAACGACGTGGGTTTTTATAGCCCTATGTTACAAGGTGGTGCTAGGCTTCCAAATTTGGGGTTACCTCGATTTAGAGGAGAGTACAATAAATGGACACAGTTTAAGGAAACATTTGATGCACTTATATCAAAAACCCGTGCTTGGATAATATTCAAAAATTTTATTATTTGCTTGATAGTATTGAGGGTGATGCTAGGGGTTTATTAGATTCACTACAAGTAACCAGGGAAAACTACACGGTAGGTTGGCAATTATTGGAAAATCGTTTTAATAACAAGCCGGTAATCATTCAATCGCACTTAAAAGCATTGTTTGAAGCACCAACGGTAGTTGAGGAATCCCATCTCGCACTTAGAAATTTGGTAGATAATTTAGAACGTAACTTGCGTGCCTTAAAGGCATTAGGAGAACCGGTACAACATTGGGATAGATTAGTAATATTCGTTTGTTCGCGGAAACTTGACTATGAAACTAAAAAACAATGGGAAGAAATTATAATATCAAAATTTCAAGGTAATCCTCAGCTTAAAGATTTTACAGAATTTATATCAAACAAATGTCGCGTTTTGGAAAATGTGGAGGTTAATGCTAAGCCTAGTAAGCAGACGCCATTTGGAAAACCACCTTTAAAACCGCACAACTTTAATAACAAATATCACGGTCAAGGCAAGGGGTTAGCTTACGGCGCAACAGGTGCAGTAGCCAAAACAGTCTGTGAAATATGTAAGGGACAACATTTTATATATCGTTGTGAAAAACTTTTAAATTTATCTATACCAGACCGAATAGAAAAAATAAGACAATTGCGCCTTTGTTTAAATTGTTTACGGGGAAATCATTTTTACACCAAATGTTTGTCAGATGGTTGTAAAAATTGTAATGGTAGGCATAATACAATGCTTTGTAATAATAAGCATACAAATATCGCAACCCCCGCTACAAATATAGATGTCGAGGAAAATGACTTTCAACAAATACCTAATAACCCGGAATTAATGTCGAATGAATTTCAAAATGAGCCATCTGTGGTAGCAACTTCTTATAGCGGATTAGGGGTCTCAAATGAGGTGCTATTATCAACAGCTATTGTTTATATTAAAAATAATCAAGGAGATTACGTGAAATGTCGCTCTCTCTTAGACAGTGCATCTCAAATGAATTTTATAAGAAAGGATTTGGCTAATTTATTGGGTCTAAAATTAAATAAAATTGACATTAAGATTTCGGGCGTCGCCGTCGGTGAGAAGTTAACTAGTATAAAACAGCATGTTATAACAAATATAAAATCACCATATAACAATTATAACACTAATCTCTCCTTTTTTGTGTTAGACAATATAACAACTGAAATACCTGTTCATTCTTTCAGTATAGATGGGCGAGCACTTCCTCCGAATATAAAATTAGCTGATCCATGTTTTAATAAAACATCGAAAATTGACATTTTAATTGGAGCTGAACTATTTTATGATTTGCTTTGTGCGGGTCAAGTGAAATTAAAAAATAGTAATTTAACAATACAAAAAAGCGTATTTGGGTGGATCGTATCTGGGAAGATTAACAAAATATGTAGCAAGCCTCAAAGGGGGGGTGTATGCCATTTAACCGTAGGTCGCGGCACATATCAGGAGTTACAGGGTCAAATCGAAAAGTTCTGGTTAGTCGAGGAGATACCAACAAAAAGGAGGTATTCTATTGAAGAGCAAGAATGTGAACAGCTTTTCGTGGAATCGGTAGAAAGGGACGAAACGGGAAGGTTTTGTGTAACTTTGCCGGTTAAGGACAATATAAAGGAGTTGGGCGATTCCCTGGAATCGGCAAAAGTGAGATTTTTTAATTTAGAACGGAAGTTAGAAAAGAATCTTACTTTAAAGGAAAACTATCATGCTTTTATGGCTGAATATGAACAGTTAGGACATATGTCAAGAATAGAAGCGTGTGAAAGCAAAGACGACGAAAATTACGTATACGTGTTACCACACCATGGGGTCTTAAACGAATCGTCACTTACTACGAAATTACGAGTTGTGTTTGACACAAGCGCGAAAACATCAACCGGCGTGTCGTTAAATGATGTTCTAAAGGTTGGGCCAAATATTCAAGATGAACTTTTTAACATATTGCTTAGGTTTCGTCAACATAACGTGGTAATTACCGCAGATATTACTAAAATGTATCGGCAGATAAATGTCCAACCAAGGTATCGTGATTTGCAACGGATTGTCTGGCGAACGAATTCAAATTCTAAACTTAATTACTATCGACTTAATACTCTCACTTACGGCACAGCTTCGGAGAGTTTTCTCTCAACGAGATGTCTTCGTCAGATTGCTCTCGATATAGAAGACCGCAATCTGCCAATGAGCAAGGCAATTGCCAATAATTTTTATGTTGATGATTATATAGGGGGCGCGTCATGCGTGAGCGAGGCTATAGGTATGGCAGAGCAAATTACGCTCGAGTTAAATAAATACGGACTTCCACTTCGTAAATGGTCGTCGAATGAACCGAAGGTCTTACAAGCGTTATCAAATAATCAAACGGAAAATATCGGATATTTTATCGCGAATGACAATATAAGAAAAACTTTAGGAGTTTTCTGGGAACCGAATAAAGACGTATTGGAATATATCGTAAAGATTGAACCAAGAGACACCCTTAAAATAACAAAACGTTTTATTTTGTCAATAACTTCGAAAATATTTGATCCGTTAGGTTTAGTTGGTCCGGTAATAATTCGTGCAAAAGTTATTTTGCAAAGGCTTTGGATGCTAAAGCTTGATTGGGACGAATCGGTGCCTTTAGAAATTTTTACTTCTTGGAAACAATTTTATAGTCAACTTAAGTCACTTAATGATATAAAAATTTCGCGGCAAGCTATATTAAAAAATTCAAAAAATTTCCAAATACACGGTTTTAGTGACGCAAGCGAGCAATCTTACGGAGCTTGTGTCTATTTAAGATATACAAATGAAAATGGTGAAATACTGGTAAACATTATATGTGCAAAATCGCGAGTGGCACCACTTAAAAGTTTAACGTTACCGCGATTAGAGTTATTAGGTGCACAGTTGTTAGCGCGACTGGTAGATAAAGTTATTTCTGCTCTTGATATCGAAATAAACGACGTATTTTTATGGAGCGGTTCTACCATTTTATTAGCATGGCTTAAAGAACAACCAAGTAGTTGGACCGTATTTGTTGGGCATCGCATAGCCGAAATTCAAGAACTAACGAAAAACTTTAATTGGGGGCATGTAATTTCAAGTCAAAACCCGGCTGACATAATTTCACGCGGTGTTGCTCCTAGCGAATTAAAAGACTTGAAGTTGTGGTGGTATGGGCCTGAATGGTTACGATTTGAGTTAGATGAATGGCCGAAAAATTGTGTCTTGTACTTAGAAAATTTACCTGAACGAAAAAAGGCAATACTTTCTTTTGTTACCACTGAAGTAAAACAGGATTTGTCATGTTTTACGAGATATTCATCTTTGCATAAATTAGTACGTGTAACGGCATTGAATATAAGATTTTTTAAAAATTGTAAAAATCGCAATTTGAATGAAAGAGTAACAGGAATAATTGCTTTAGCCGAATATGAAAATGCATTGTATTCACTCATACGCGCGATGCAAAAACAAGAATTTAAATCTGAAATTTTGGAATTAAAGGCATCAAAGGGTATTGCTAGGCGAAGTTCAATTAAATCACTGGATCCATTTTTAGATATAAAAGATGGATTTCTACGTGTAGGCGGGCGAATACGTGAATCTAATTTAGAATATAACACTAAATTTCCTATAATTTTGCCTCAGCATCATCCACTAACGAAATTAATTATCCTCAATGAACATCATAAACAGTTATATGCAGGGGTTCAAACAATTTTAGCTTCGTTAAGGCAAAATTATTGGCCAATAAATGGAAGAAGTACTGTTAGAGGTGTCATTTCAAAATGTAATATTTGCTTTAGGGTAAAACCTTTCCTTCTAAAACAAAAAATGGGAAATCTGCCAAGAGATCGTGTAAATCCGCAGCGACCCTTTTCTATAGTAGGTGTAGATTTTGCTGGACCATTTAACATAAAAGATGGCAAATTAAGGAATCGAGCTATTGTTAAAGGATACATGTGCTTGTTTATATGTTTTTGTACCAAGGCAGTACATATAGAACTTGTAGGAGATCTTAGTGCAAATTCGTTTCTAAATTGCTTGAAAAGATTCGTCTCTCGACGGGGTCTTTGCAGCCGAATTTATTCAGATAATGCTACTAATTTTGTTGGCAGTGACAATAATCTTAAAGTGGTTGTTCGCGACTTGTTGGTTAGTGTATCGCAAAATCGCAATATATCGGACTTTTTGCTCAAGGGTGGTATAGATTGGAAATTTATTCCTGCAAGGTCTCCCCACCAAGGCGGAATATGGGAATCGGCTGTTAAACTAGCTAAATATCATATAACTCGTATCGTGGGTCATTCTAACCTCACATTTGAGGATTTATCGACAATATTTGCCCAAGTGGAGGCGGTGCTTAATTCCCGTCCCCTCACTCCAATTTCCACGGACCCAAAAGATTTCTCTGCCCTGACTCCTGGGCATTTCCTCATCGGAGACTCGTTAAATGCTCTACCTCAAAAGGATGTCACAGAAGTGTCAGTTAACCGTTTAGACCATTACCATGAATGTCAGAAGATGTTTCAATTGTTCTGGAATAGATGGTCAGCGGAATATGTCAGAAGTTTACAACAACGCAACAAATGGAGCACTGAAAATGAAAATGTCAAGATTGGTACTCTGGTTCTATTGGTCGAAGACAACATTGCAGCACTGCATTGGAAGTTGGGGAGAATCGTTGATGTGCATCCCGGTAAAGACCAGATTGTTCGCGTAGTTAGTGTTCGTACTCACAGCGGTACTGTTAAACGCGCGGTACAGAGGGTGTGCGCGTTACCTATTGATGATGCTGGCGAGCTATAGATGTCAATTGTATTGTTAAATAAAGTTTATAAGTATTGTTTTAAACATTAGTAATTGTTCTATTCTAATTAACATATTATTTATATTTCAATAATATTGTATTGAAGACATTAACCATATTTGGTAATTTGAAAATTAAAATTTTCAAAGGCCGGCGGTTTATGGTCATTATATAGCGTTAAATATATAGTAAAAGACTTTGGTCACCAGATACGCAACAATTAAAATGACTGGTGATGACTGGAAGACAAGTGGCACCAGGCAGAAAAAATGACAGCGACAGAAGAAGAAAAATCATAAGACTTATTAGTATAAGTTTGTACTTACTAAATTAAATATATCGCTTTATACAGTCCACAACGTATTGAAATTTCAAGAAAGCGTGAAGAGAAAATGCGCTACAGTACGTAGCACCAATAAATGATGATCACTTTCAGGATATCAAAGATGTATTACCGTTAATTACATATGGGTGGTTATTGTTGTCATATTACGTTAAAAGAACTACAATGTGACAGCTGTAAGCAAAAATTAGTATCTGACGAGCAATTTATTGTTGAGGACAATTTTGATCTCGTTTTAAAAATAATTCTCAAAAGTATTTCCAGTACCCTCTAGATAAAGAATTGCGCTAAAAATGGCGACCATTTAAAAAAAATAAATAAAAAAAGAAAACTCGATACATTAACGAAGTAGGCCATATACCTCCTTATACATGCGTAAATATTTTTTATATGTAAACATATTTAATTTGGGACCTATTTCGTTAAATGTTTAATGTAATTTCATGGATTGTGTGTGTTCTATAATGTTTTCTAGACCTAAACACTCACTTAAACACTATGTATCATCGAGCCTAACTAAAGTATATTTTTTATCGTTTTTTTTTAATTATTTTAAGTAATAATAGTAAAAGGAAGGTGTGGAACAGTTCAGTATATGTATTTATGTGTACTAACATATTTTCAATAGTATAAAAAATTTATTATACCTACGTATATACATATCCTGAATTTTGGCGGAGGTGTAGGGGAGTTGGAAGCTAGTATTAAACCGAAACTCAAATATAATTTTGGGATTTGTCAAGAAGTTTGTCATATAGCTAGCGTACCTTAAAGTAGGTTAACTATTGATAGATTTCATAAATATTAATTTTGTATCCCTTATATAATTAAAATTGCACGGCCTACATGGACGATAGGACGACAAGACAAGCACTTGCTATTGCACAATTTGTGGAGGAAACCCAGCTTTATGTGTGGAAGAGTGTTTCAAAACTATTCATGCGACATAACAAAATATTTGTATACCTACAAGAGTTTCAAGGTTTAGTTTTTAAAGGAAATGTGTTTTTAGTTGGATTATACTCGACGCCGACGCGCCGAACAGATTCACTAATCACGGAAACAATAATTCAATAACTCGTCTTATTTTATGATTTCAAACATAGAAACTTTGATAAGACATTCTATTTGTATTTGTTGTATTATAGACAAGAAAAAATAAAAAAATGGATCGATTCAATCATAAAATGAGACCAATTATTTCCGCGATTAGTGAATCTGTTCGGCGCGCCGAGTAGGGGAAACTGGCCTAAAAAGACATACTCGGGTAAAATGACATATCGACCACATTGCTACTTTAACACGTGACAAAGTCGTCCTAAAATCCTAATCGCAATTGTTTTTCATCCGGGACCTCAGTCAAGTTTATTCAGCGTCGCTGGCGGCACGCGTCTTAACAAAATACCAACAAGTCGTTTTT
This sequence comes from Pissodes strobi, assembly GCA_016904865.1. Taxonomy (NCBI): domain Eukaryota; kingdom Metazoa; phylum Arthropoda; class Insecta; order Coleoptera; family Curculionidae; genus Pissodes; species Pissodes strobi. The sequence goes on along the minus strand of JAEQML010071228.1, from coordinate 6,217 downwards.
CTCGATCCAAAAAAATATTTGTGTGGTCACCTAATTTGGCTGTAATAATAGACGAGGTGCAGTAAGCCTAAGGGGACTTAGTACAGGTAAACAAATAGACTTTTTTCTTTATTTTAATGCAATTAAACTTTTGTTTTATTTTTTTTAAATATATGTATTTTTAATAATTTCAAAGAAATCGTTATTTTGGGCAAAATGACATACACGGTGTTGGGGTAAAATGACATACTATGTCATTTTAGGCTAAAGTCAATTTTTATTTTGATTTCAGATAATATGATTGGCAAATACATTAGAAAATCGGTGGAGTCATGCAGCATGCGCCGGTGTTTCTCCTCGAACAAAGTTTTTTTACTTGCGACTTGCAACTTGCGACTGATTTTTTTTTATCTTTTTGTAACGTCTTTATTTTACGTCCTAGTTGGGTGTGTTGGCCCTTTTACTTTTGTTTACTTTTTTGTTTTTAAAATAAAACTCTTTTGTAATACTTCCTACTTTTGTATTTTCAACCTTTTCTATAGAAAGGCTACCTATGTCATTTTACCCTAGTATAAGCCTAAAACGACATACTGCACAGTTTTTTATTAATTTGGGTGTAATTGCTTCAAAATGTAAAAGTTTAAGGTTTTGTGCATCTAATAGAAAGCGGCATAAACAAACGAACCCATTAAACCCTAAATGAATGCTTAAATATTTTATTTCCAAGTTTTGGGAAATGTTTTGCTCAGGGTATGTCATTTTAGGCCAGTTTCCCCTATAGTTTTCGATTTTTTGATTAACAACTTTTAATTTTTTTTATAAATAAAAATATATTCCAAATGTCAGACTATATTTTCCGGCGCTGGCCCACAACCCAGACGTCCTTTCATTACACTACTTATTTGCTGCGAACGTTCTCCTACTAGAATTTAACGACCACATCGCATAATTAAGTTATTTTGTAGTTGGGACTATGTGCAGGAATCTCAACTACGGGTTAACTCGCATTGCTCTAATAAAGGGCCTTAAGGCATTTACATAACCTTCCAAAATTACTTTTACTGGATACAACATACACCATATAAATAGAATAGAAGAAAAACTAATTTAATTTGGTGATAAATTTTGCGAATAGACCTAGTTTTTATTTACACAGTGTTATGTATTGCATAAAATATTGACAAAACAGTAGTCATTCATTGAGATGCCTAGAAATAATTTTGCCCTTTTAATTATTATTGTTCTGCAAATAAACACTTCCTTTATAAAAATTGAAGTATTAAATTAATTTACGTGATGATTTCTGTACGAGGAGCTGGGGTACCGGTAACTACAATAAAACACTCTTGGCAGCATTGTGAATACGCTAATTACTTCAACACAGAGGTAGTTTACTTACTAGTTTACCAATTATTGGTAAAAACAATCGCTACAGTAAGTAGAACAATCTACCTACTAGACTATCGTCAATAATTTCACAGCTGGGAATGCTGGGATAAATTGCCAGAGGTGTCCAATAGCCTGATTGAACGTACTGATCGTTCAGAATCTAAATACAACTACAAAACGCAATTTAACACCACTTTCCTCGCAATTGCAATAAAACATTCCAAGTTAAATAATTATCAGCTTTTCGCTAGCAATTTCAACAGGATAAATTGCTAGCGGTTTCCCGTCGTCTGCCTAATAGTAGCTATAATTTTAAACTCAAATACAACTGAAAAACAAACATGATTTTAACAATTTCTCTGACAATAACTATAACAAATCATTCGCTTCAGTTAATTGTCAGTTATTTTCAGTAATACGATTGATTTGATTTCATAATTATTTAATAGCTACCCAAATACGACCTCAGAAAAAAATAGGTACATTATTCTTGGATATGGCGATAAAACATTGAATTCAGTAAGGTAAATAATCTGCAGAGCAATTCGCGTTACTGCTAACGATTTCAGCGCTGCGATAAGTTGCCAGTCGTTTCCAGTAGTCAATCTTCTGGCAAAATTTGTGTTAATGCAATATCCATGAGATCCGGACGGCGAGCCAGCCTGGATATTTCTCCGCAGGCGAGAACGATCTCTCACTCTGAATGACCCCGTTCAGAAATTCATGAAATTACCGACGGACTGGGAGCGGGAGTGAGAGAGACATCGTAATGTTCCGGTTTTGGCTAGTTGCAGGATAGCGACAGTAATGTATTGCCTTCCATGTATATAACAAAAGAAATCTCTATTTCTCAGGTTTTACGTTAAAAGTAGAATTGAATAAAAATGTAAACTCATTTATTAATATCTCGGTTCAGGGTTAGTTTTTGAAGCTAGAAAAATCTTTAAATACAAAAGTTATAGAACTCTTCCTAAACTGTCAGGATCCGTTATCAGATAAAACAAATAAGCATCGTAAATCTGTCAAAAAGTATCAACTTTTATTTCTTTAATGAAAGAGCCTGTATGCTATTCACTAAAATGAAAGATATGTTTGTGCTGATTTCAAAAATATATAATAGGCCTGCATTTGCTCTGGTCATTTTTGAAATAATTGATAATAAAAAATTTCAGGATTTATAACCTACTTGCGTGTAGTAAACAATTCGCGATATGGAATGGCAATGGTAATGGATGGAAATTTGCAGGGATATTTTATAATGCTTATTATCATATATTTGAAGTATAGCCACGTCAAATGCACACATATTATATATTTTTTAAATCAGAACAAAAATGATTTCCATTTTAGTAAATAATATACAGTACAATAATAAACACCGAAGATGCTATTTTCTGCCAGATTTAAGATGCTTACTTATTTTATCTGATAGCGGATCCTGATAGTTTAATGAGAATCGTCTACCTTTTCTTTTTGAAGGGTCTTTCATGCTCCAAAAATTAAGGCTGTAGATGGGTGGTGAAACATATTGGATAACCCTGTGCATAACCCAATAAAGATACTCGAGACACTGATGTGTAAACATATCCTACATCGACATCATCGACATGAAAATCTAATGCCACCTTAGGCCGCGTGACGCCTTAATATAGGCAACCACTTATTTGGAATTGGTTGCCTGGCGTTAGAAAGAACACGTATTACACTAATGGTTACAGACAGCCTGCAAAACACATTCCCGTCACAGATAGGTATCGCACGACGTGCGTTACGTTTGTAACGTTTACGTAGGTACAATTCTGGATGCAAAATGCAACGTTGGGCAAAAATTTGTTTTAGCTTTGTAAAAACCATAAATTTCATTAATAAGCCTAAATCTAGTTTTCTGAAAAACTAAGTTATAGATTTAACAGTAAAATGAAATTATTCTAATTGCGACTGGAGAAATGTAAAGGCTAACAAAATTCAAATATTACTAGATAATCTAATTTATAATATTAATTATGTCGATTCACGAAAACATTTCAAAATAGCATCCGTAGCATTTATTCAAAATTTTAGCAGTTAAAAATCTTGTACTTTGAACATGCTTAAGTAGGCATTTTTTAGTTGTTTAGTAAAAATCAACCATTTTCGATCAAATCTAATTCTTGTGCAATCGATTATTTGAAATTGATTAATCTCTTCATTAACATCAATTAAATAAATATTAATAACTAATTAAAACCGGATAATAGCTACGTACTAATTATTACTAGTCAGCATTAAAACAAACGAACTTAATAATTTAGAGTAATGCTAATATGCATCCATTTATGTACAAGCACAATGTAATGCAATAATTTGGGATGAGAGATTTCCAAATCGAAATTTACCGGATCAGAGAGCATTGTTATGGTTGACTGTAATAGAAAATATTGAGTAGTTAAAACAAGTATGTTACTGACAAACTTGATGGTGATAACATTTTGGAAATCATATAATATTACAACTTATTTTTGCTTACTTGAGCAGACGACCATAATGGGCACCTTGTACTTCAACATCCTTGTGGATTCTTTGTCGCTGCATTTAAATACTTAAAACAACATTTTAGTCTCGTTTCGAATTTACTGACAATGATGATATTATATCCTTTCAAGCAGCTCTTCCCTGGTATTTTCTAGCGTTGAATAAGCAAGTTCTTCGAAATGACCTCAATAAAAGAAATCTAATGTACCTTGGTGGCCTTAAAGGAGCTCCGCCTCGACCTATCCAACGATTACCAAAATTAGAAGATAGATAACAACGCACTTTTTATTAGGGGTGTGGTAGAACACCATCCACGTCCACTTCACACCACCGCATCTGAGCTCTAATTTGCAATAGTATATTTTCTACTAAATATTTTCAATTTTGTTTCAAGAACCGTAAATAAAGGCCATTATTTAACCTCTCTTTCAAAATCAGATTATTTCCAGTGATTTTCGCCCACATGCTTACCAGAGATCTTTGTTGCTTCCTGGTTTATATTATTGCATAGAGATTTCTTCCTAAATTGGGGCACTAGCCGGCATCGTTCGTAAAAAACAGTTTAGTTAAACGTTGATTTTTTCTAAATTGTTATAAAACCAGTATAAGCAGTATAATTAAGCTTTAAAAGATCAGGATGGAGGGTCGATGGGCCATCGTGTGATGCCAGTGATGCAGTAAAACAGCATCCAACATTATATCGCCCTCTTACTCATAGAGGACAGTTCCATAATCTTTCAGATTATGGAAGCAGCAGACTGGACCATCGTGAATCACGAGGCCTCTGTAGAATTAGTTTGTAACCTCTTTGTGGATAAAATAAATAATGCATTAAACAAAGCATTTCCTGTTGTTAAAAGGGTAATAAGGAGTCGAGGCAAGGTATCACGGTATAGATAACATATTTAAAAATTTTAATGACATGTTGAGTTCTGTTGTAGGCGTTTTGAATCCTTTGCTCTCGAACCATAGGGCAGTGGATGTGGCTGTGTCGCTGCCATCGTCTGATGCCAGTGATGCAGTAAAACCGCATCCAACATTATCCATCATTATATGGCCCTCTTACTCGTAGAGGACAGTTCCTGTTCTTTCAGATTATGGAAGCAGCAGACTGGACCTTCTTGAATCAGTAGGCCTCTGCAGAATTAGTTTGTAACGTCTTTGTGGATAAAATAAATAATGCATTAGACAAAGCATTTCCTGTTGTTAAAAGGGTATTAAGGGGTCGTGGTTTACATAGGAGCTAAAGGGAATGAGAGAAACGCTTAATTTATTGCATGAAATATATTGTATGACTCGGTCTCCTCAGATGCATGATAGCCTCAGAAGTTACCGCCAAAATTATCGTAATGAAATAAATAGGGCCAAAGTAACGGCAAATTCAAATTTTATAAGGAAATCTGGGAAGAGGGTAGGGGCAGTCTGGCAGGTCCTCAACTCTTCTCAAGGTTGTGTTGGTCGCTCTTCTGGGGGCGCGAACATAGATGCTAGTGACTTTAATAACTTCTTTGCAGATATTGCGGACAGCATAGTCGGCGGCTTGCCACTGCCGAGTGTGTCGGCTGGGGACTTTGTGAGAAGGATGAGGGTCCCCTCTGGGACTGGCTTTTCTTTTGGCCAGGTTTCCTACAACGAGGTGAGAAGTGCTATTGATGGATTGAAAAGGAAGGAAAGTCGGGATATCCATGGTATGAGCAGAAAGCTACTCATGGGCATAAAAAATATAATTATAATTCCTCTATCAAAGATCATTAATACATGTATACTAGAGGGTGTATCCGAGTTGTCTTAAGTAAGCAAAAACTATTCCTATTCACAAAAATGGAAATATTTCTGACATAAACAACTATCGACCTATTGCTCTTATACCAGTTATTGCTAAGGTCTTTGAGAAACTGCTTAAGAATAAGTTGTGTACATTCTTTAAGGAAAACAAACTATTTTTAAATAACCAATTTGGCTTCAGTGCAGAACTCTCCACTGTTCACGCTGTTGATTCCCTTATAAATATGTCTTGGAGGGCTTCGAGGCGGGGTTGTACGTTATTTTCACTTTTTCGACCTCTCGAAAGCTTTTGATACCATATCTCATCAGTTGCTTCTCAGCAAGCTGTCGTTTTATGGTTTTGATGGTTCTAACATTTCCCTTATGCAGAGCTACTTTACTAACCGCAGACAGGTCACAGACTATGGCGGAGTCATCTCGGGTACGACGTCCACACAGCTTGGTGTACCACAAGGATCCGTTCTAGGACCTATTCTCTTTTTAATCTATGTCAACGATCTACCGATGGCTCTGAATGACGGTGAACTTATTCAGTTTGCATCATAAATTCTAG
>JAEQML010071227.1:0-16276 GCA_016904865.1 Pissodes strobi | reverse complement strand
TCGTTTTTGTTAGGGCGGAAGACACGGCTTTTCTTCCCGACCCTTGAATTTGCTCGACTTGCAAAACGGCTTACGTCTTATGTCATGACTAACGACTGACTGACTGACTACCCCGCGAAAAAGAACTGCCTTGGCCTTGGTGCATCAATTGTTGCTAAGGGAGTAGAGCGGTAAATTGCAGTGGCGTGCTTAATTAAGTAAATGATGAAAGAAAAGATTGGCGTATCAAATAAAATGTTTCTATTATATTAATGTTAAGTAAACAGAGATGCGTTCCTACACGTATATTGTGTTTATATTTTCTATTAATATTAAAAGTTGATAGTTAGGATTTAGTATTGAGTTGTGCATTTTATTTACATGAGCAAATGATGCATTTTCGATATTATTTATTACAGAATTTAAGGTATTTAATTGCAACATTATATTGTGCAAAATTAAAGACATATACAAGGCATTAGATAGATCTAACTGATTTTTTTTTTAAGTAATTAAAATTTGTCTACTATAAATATTTAATTAGTATTTATTTTTCTAAATTTTTAGTATATTCCTGTGTAACAGTGGATGGAATTGATTGTTCTTTGTAAAAATTTCTATTTAAGATATCTTGATTTTTTGTTAGCATCTCGAAATAATTATTATAACTGGTCTCATCGTCTGAATCTAGAGCGCCAAAGAGCCATTTGTTGACTTCGCCTACTACATTAAGTAGTCCTCTTTTTGATCGATTGGGTTTGTGAAAAATTTTGGCATTTCATAAGTTTGATTAAATTTCTGGGAAGTAAGAATTGAAAAGCTTTCATTTTGTTTTGAATTGAAAATAGTTTAGGGATTCAAATATATTTTACGTTACGTTAAATAAGGCAGTGTCGATTTCTGTAAGATATATGTGAAAATTGGATGTGTGTTTGAGTAGCAGATATATAGGTTTTCCCTATGGACGTTAATAATATGGGGTTTCTAATGCATTTTACTTCTAAGTTCGTAGCGATGGGTAGGCGAAGCAGGAATGGGATAATTTGTCTCATCCCACTATTACATAGCAATTTAGCACGAATATGTAACAGATAGAAGTCAAATAAAGTCAGTGATTCCACCCTTAATCTGGCATGATTTTCGAACGACCAGTGCTTCATCGAGCTGTTAAAGGAATAAACTGAAACAAGCTAGTTATATACGTAATTTCAGGCACTAGATCGTATGGTATTCTACATCGCTATCAAGAAAACTTTTAATTATATAGCAGTGCACTTCGGAAACGTGCAATTAAACCATTTACCTTGTGAAGAATTTCCTTTTTCGGCGGTGATATACCTTAAAAGAATTGTTGGTTGCCTATGGACGAATGTCAATAAATGAAAAGGATATTCTTGGAACGTTGCCAGATGTTTAATTCGCTTAGTGGTTTCCTGCGATTTTGACGTGGTTACGATTTAGGCCAGCAGGAAAATACATAATTAATTGATGTGCTATCGTCAGTTTTGATATTAAACGACTGTTTTTCGCTTTCGCGTTTAAAATACGCAGTCAAGATATGTTATTAAATGCGTATATTCCCTAACTTGGCAACGTCGCTCGAACTGCTTTGCAGTATTAAATATATGGTTTTAGCAAGGTAAAAACGGGGTTAGCTTAAGGTAGGTATGTTTAGTTCCGATTATTGCAAATGCGTTGAACAGATTTGGTGTTAGAAGTTTTAAATGGCCGCCGTTCGGGATGATTTAGTTCCTGTTTGTTTGGGCATTGTCAATGATGGATTTATCGTTGGATTTCTTTCTTCTGCCAGCAATGTATAATATCATACAGCCTTAGAGACGTTTCATTGCATATTGCAGATGTTAGAAAATTTGGCGATAACTGGCTGGTGTATTTTTACGTTAGATATAGGACAGTGTGGAACGGGCTTATGGTTCGCGTTTTTTCTAGCTTTTTAACATCGATTTTCACGGTGGTTTTTGGCTTGATCTCGTCCTCTTTCTTCGGCAAACCTTCTTAGGAGGTAGTGCGTATACATGTCTGATAAAAAGTTTAAGAATTTTTAATTCACCCTGAAGGGGGAGTATACTTTTTCGGGCGATAGAGAGTGGCGTAGTTACTAGGTTGCTGTAGAGAAACTATTTGACTGGATTGGATGGATTTTTGCCAGAGAGTCAAGATTTTTGGTTTGTATTCATTCTGGAACAAAGTACGCCGTTTCCTTCTTCGAGGAATGCCTGTAGAAGAGAGCGTTTGCTCCCCAATTCGTCATTACCACCGAAAAACCCTACGTAGTTAGGTACATAAATATACATATCTTAAATTTTGTACCTACTCATTTATATTCTGTACGGGGGATTTATTTTATCAGAGCATAAGTTATTTCATTATAGTTTTCTAACGGGTCTCAGGGAGAATTGAAATACTGCAAAATACTGCTATATAGAGAGTGTTACTTTCGAAAATTTACTGATTCTTGCACGTAAATCATGCAATATCATCAAACAAAAGATAATTTAGGCCTGGAACAGGTAAAGCATGATTTATTTATACTCATTATTTTTACAAGAAGTAATATTTTGAGGAATTCAAGCGTATTTAATGATAGTTTTTGATACCGTCTTCTTTATGATTTTGCAGTCGAGCACTCATAGCAGATTCTATGTCTTATGGGCACCCGTATTGTATAACAGGGTATAATGTTGTATAAAACTGTATATAATCTTTGATAAATTTCATTTCTACTTTACATTTTGCTTATAAGAACTTGTAAAGTCGTACATAAGCTTAGTAAATTTAGGTTAAATATTAATGACATAAATGGACAGGCTTTGTTCTTGCCTGGGGGTCTAAACTCTTAACATAGCAAACAGTGGTTATATTATTAGTCAGTGTTTCTTAGTATTTGATGTCTATCACCTGTAGGGTTGATATGATATTGGTTTTATTGTGACCTTGGCATTTTGGCAAGACGACTATCATTATTATTTTTAAATACTCTCATTATTATTTTTAAATATTCTCATTATTATTTATAAATACTCATTAAGTTGAGAGTGTTCTGAAAGAGGAGGCTGTTTGATATTTCAGTGAGAGAATGCATACTTAGCGCTTGTTCTCTTTCAGGTTTTTTTTTTCCGGGGAGCCATTTTTACCGGTAGCCAGTTTTACCGGGAGCCAGTTTTATGGGAGCTATTTGGTTGAACGAAGCTATTTTTGGCTGAAGCTGTTTTGCTTGAAGTTGTGTATCTGGAGCAAGCTATTTTTGTTTGGAGCAAGCTTTGCTTGAAGAGAGGTTAAGTAGCTGCCAGTCAATATAGTTGGATGTGTGTTATTGGTACCAACTGCAGCCGTAGAGGTAGGGCATTACCTCAATTGCCACTGAGAGTTTATGGTCAGAAGTTGCATAGCTGTAGTCCACGTGCAGAAGGCCGTAGGTGATATCGGTGAAGACTAGTAAAGATAAGTTTAGGTTATAATTGTGATCTTCCTGCCTAATGTTATTGGCAGGTTATTGACATTTTCAGCGTGTTTTTATTTCTTTCTGCGAAGTATTGATGCAATTATTTTTGGAACTGATTAGGTGTAAGCAAAGCTTACCAATGCGTATATAAATAACTGCGATGTTTACTAGTGTGATTCAATTATTGCTCATAGTTTTTTTATGCTATATTTCATCGTTATTACAATTTAATTTATATTGTGGTAAATGATAAACATGTCGTTCTGATTGACTAAATAACTGATTATAGTAATTTTACATAACGGTATCTCTTAAACTAAATATTTAAGGTTTATTTATGTACAACTGCGACTCGTATACCATGGTACACGCGCAACGGGGTTAATAGTAATATGTATTATCCTGATAAGTTTTAATTATTAGTTGATGTGACGATAGATACCCTATGCATATTGAGTTTATTGTTAATTAGTTGGAATTATTTTTTGATCTTCCGTAATCATTTATCACATCATACTGTTATCAAGTTATTAATTGTTTCCAATTGAGCTCTTTTACCCGTTTTTATATTTATATCATTTTGTTTATTGAAAGAAATATGACAACACGTTAACGTCAAACATAACGAACGCCAATAAAATTTAAACCTGCACGAACATGACCGTCTTTTATTTTCTCTGAAATAACTCAACCAACTGTAATTAGTAGTCGTCTAGACTTTAAGTCGCCCTTATGTAGCGGATAATCGTCGATTTTGGATCGCCCTTATGGATTTTTAAGACCAAGGATCTTCCTGTTTGGGTCTGCGGATTTGGATAGTTCAAACTGGTGGCGCCCTGGTCAAGAGTAAGTAATTGACTCACTCCCATGCTGCAAGTCGGAGCACACATGTTGCGCTGGCCGCATCCTTAAGGGTAGGTATCATCTTATTCATTATATCTTGCTCACATTCAAAAGGGTTGTACGCGCAACACCACACAAACGACATTACTTTTCTCTACAATAGGTTTGGTTACTTTTTTATATTTATCCGATTCTTTAACTTTTGATTTATGTGGGAAGGTTTTTGCAAAGAGTAGCTTGTTAGGATTGATTTAAATTTCGATTTATATTTATTGTATCTAAAGAAGATTGTTGTTATGAAGTTAATCTTTAGTTAAGTTTTAGGCAAATTATTTTAATATTTTCTGCATGTTCTTGCATGTATTGAGAAAGAGTTTGATCATTTGGAAGCTCTAGAGGGTTTTTATAATGTGATCTTCCTCTGGCAATTTGAAAATGGGTATTTGGATGCACTATGTGTAGATTCTTAGAGGAAAGAGTAGCAATTAAGATTGTTATATTTTCTTCTGGCCTTTGGTGCTAAAGGGTAAGAATAATTTCTTTTAAAGTGGAATGAAGACGTTCTATTGGACGATTTGAGTTGTGGTTGTGGGGCGTGCAATAATTGACTTCAACTTTGTCCAAGGAACAAATGTTTTGATTAATTTCTTTCCTAAAGAATGTGCCATTATATGTAGTGATTTTTCGGGGAAGTCCTTAATGGTTCAAATACGTAATGCTACCGACTGCGCCAGTGATGGAATTACTATTGAAGATCAACTTTTTTAAAAAATAATATAATTCAAAATAATTTCACACAAAAGTTTTTGACTATCAATTAACTGCGATCTTTATCTTTCGAGAATTAAATGATAAGTGAAATGTAAAATGCAATTATGTGTCCTAATAACGTGAAATGGCGATTCTACTAAACAATAAATATAATAATAAAAACCATTATAATTGATCGGCCGTAATGTTGGATCATCGGGTTATCGGCCTGGTTGTATCACATAACTCTCGTAAGAATAATCTTATTGCATCTCTTTTGTGTAAAATGTGTTGTGCGGTATCGAGACTAGAATGAGGCTAATCTGCATAATTTTAGATGATTTATTGATTCGCCTTCCAAACGGATGGAGCAACAGGTCAAGATAGCCAAATGTGATCAATGAAGTTTATAAAGACCCAATATTTGTGCAAATCGTTTATTTTATTGGATTTAATTATATTAATTTATTACGTGGCTTATAAATGTAAAATAAGCAAGGTGAAAGAAATCCAATTTCTGAAAGATCATTACATTTTATTTTTTAACCATTTCCCGGAAATACGTGATTAATGTGGGTGCTAATATTGTTGTAGTTTTCAACTTAAACGTCTGATTATGAATACAACTGCAACTATTGCACAAAATAAATTAAACGCCATCAAAAATAAACGGATTTTACAGACATTTCCCTCTAACCGATAATAAAGTTAAGTGAGTGCTCACCGCAAAATTGTTAGACTAGACGCTGTACCAAGTGTTTTTCATTTTCCCTTTCATAAACGAATTTATTTTGCACGGAATATATACTACTGAAAGCGGCAACATTCCTAAATATATTTCACTGGATGCCTGACAACTCACCACACTTTTTTTTATTTCAGCCATTACATGTCGGGTGCTGACGTAACCTTTCAAGTGTACGGTCCGAAAAAAGAAGAGAAAAAGGTGAAAAATGTCCTTAACAAGTGGGCAGATCGGGGCTGCGTCGGCAACATTACTGTCGCCGAGAAAGACAACTCGATAAAAACACCGCTCTCGATTCAGGTGAGTATTGTTTTAAGAGTTAAGTTAAGATGTTGGAAACGTGCCTTTTAAACGCCGGGAAATCTTAATGCAACAAATTTTGAATTCTGACCGTTTGCACGCAAGTGATTGCCTGGGGACTAGCGTGTGATTGGCAATGGGGTTTAGACCCTTTTTTGATAGGCAACTAAGGATGGGCGATCAGAAGCTCACATTCCCGTATAAAATAATACTGGATAGTAGATTAGTTACCTGTAATTATTGAAATGAAAACACCTATTCAGTATTATTACCTTAAATGGAATCCTGAGTCAGGTTGTAAATCGCATTGCTGCCACTAGAGGGACACTTTCATGTCCAATCGAGCCTTGTCCCGAATTGAATATAAGTGTTGTCATAGATTACCGAGATCTAAATACTGCACCTCAATAATAAGAATCGATAAGTCTTCATATTATGAAATACTAAAATGTATTAACTACTAAGTAAATATCAGCCTGTCCTAAGTTTAAACTTGAGCTTGATAAATATTGTGTCAATATTCAAGGTAAATAATTATAAACTCGAGCGATAAACGCAAGCGATTACAAACCTTAAACGTGCAATAGTCAGCATTTTTTATTATATAAATACGCAAACCAACCATCAGTTCGGGAGATTTTGTTTCTCAGCCAAAACCCAGTTCAGCACACATGTGCGTAGGGTTCGGGGGGTCCTAACCTGCGACCTAGTTCCCTAGCTAAGACCCGAATTGAAATAGTTAAAGTGCAATGTAAGTTCTTAGCGAAATTAAGCAAAGCTAGCCATAAATAAAACACAACACAACTAGAACTTTATTATAAAACAGTGACCAAGATCTATAAACAATTCACAGTACACCTCAACCAAAAATGCATTTGTACCTTTTTATTAATTTTTTGACCAGCAGATATTGTTAGTGTGTTTAAGTTGTTGTTGCTACCGATGACTAATTAATTTTTAGCCGAACGTATTGAAGTGAGGCAAAAAGCAAGATGAGTATTGGTTTAGACATGGTAAAACATGGCTAGACATAAATAAACTCTGTCTAAACTTACAAAAGAATAGATTAGCCTATAAGATATTGGATTTTGATATAGGGTGGCTCCTATGGTTGAATGTGATTCACAGAAAATTTTGAGAAAAAAAATGTACCTCACTAATTTTCTCTCTATAAATTAGGTCTAATGTACACGTGCAGTCTAAAAAGAGGTTGCTGTAAGCTCTACTATAAAGTTCTCGACTAATAGAACTGTTTCCTTCACACATTTTTGGAAGCGAGAAGCAAACATATTTCGCCCATTTCTAGAATCGACTTAATACTCAATTACATGGCACATCTCACCTGTTACAACGGACATCGAACAAACAGACGGAAACAAGCACGTTAGGTGCTAGTAATTGGATGGAGGCAATTGACAAACCAATCATTACTAACAATGGGTCAAAGGTAAAAGGGCAATAAAGGTAAATCCTCTCCAATCTATTTGAAGTGAATTTAGGTTCGATGCACACTCAAAATAAGTAAAATCTATTTTATGTAATTTAAAAGTTTAAAATAATACGGAAAGGATTGTTATGAATAGTTGTAAAATTAATTAATTTGTTACCGTTTAAAAATCTATTAGTTTGGGTTATTTTAATTTCATGTATTTTATCAAACACAAAAACTTAATAAAATACTCAGTGTGTATAAGTTTGATGCATGCTAATAATATATTTTATTCCTAAGAAATGGAGCTGCACTAGCAACATAAAAGATTGAAAATTTCTTCAAACAATAGGTTTATGCTAATCTCTCTCGTACAAAGCTTAGATGGGAATAAAATTAGGTTGAAATATTATTCCTGATCTCCGTACACTCTAACACACTTCTAACCCAAACTACCCTGAGCTTCCTCCGTGCTTCTTGGAGACTGGTGCTTGTGACGCCACTAGAAGTGGCCAAGTGTGATACCAAGAACATCAAAACTTGAAAGTAAAACATACAAAGACAGTCTGAGAATTCACCAAGAAGATCAACAGCTGTCTTGATTTGCTGCGAAACGTCAGTCATTTTAAACTTGTAATAGAGAAATTAAATAAATAGTAGAGTAGGATAACCCCCAAGATAAATTCTAAAGCACTCTGAAGAGAGAACTGGCTAAAAATCAAATTATATACCCCTTCGCCAATTTGAGCAGAATTTCCTTTCAAAATTTGCCTTTGGACGGAAAGTAAATAACGTACAATAAGTAAGGACTTAATTAATAATGTAATTCTTGATTAAGATAGCGGCAACATGGCGCCGAGTGAACACGACGATATTGCTGTCGAAGATAAAATTTACTTTGAGTGCCATAAAGCAAGAAAATTTGAAAACCTAGTGTGCATAAAGTGTGGGAAAGCTTTCCATAATTCATGTGCTAATAGAGATTGGAAAAACAAAGTTAGAATCTTAGATCAAACGCGATTAGTGTGTCTCGTGCACGACATAACCTCGGCCGATGACGGAGAAGAAAGTGAAAATGTCAAACTTCTGAAGGAGCTAGTGAAAGAATTAAAGGAGAAAAATGCTCTTCTTCAAGAAAACAAAGCGTTATTGGAGGAAAAAATCATCGAGTTGAACAAGAAAGTTGAAGCAAAGAACGAATGTAAGTTACAAAAACATCATGCTAGCCAAGAATCTGGGGAATTCGGTGAACAAAATCTGACAACGCCGATAGACGACGCCCACGAAACACCCGCCAAAAACGATAATGCTGCAAACGACGTCGAAATCCTAAATAGAGGAAATCGGCCGGTCAATCGATTAAAACCACATGACGTAGTAGACCAAATATATACATTTCTCCTGTTACGCAGTGTTATAAATGTCTTAGGTACGGTCATACAAGAGCTGCATGCAAAGGCAAAGAGAGGTGCTTTGAATGTGGTGAGTTAAAACATACGGAATCAGACGAAACATCTACTTGTGTCATTTCTTGTCTTTATTGTCATGGTGATCATAAGTCAACTTCAAAGTCATGTCCAGAGTTCACTAGACAAAAAAACATCAAAGAATTGATGGCCCTTGAAAATCTAACTTTTTTTGAAGCTAGTGAATATTGTAAAAAAACATACTTGAATAAAAATGATTTTGTACTTAATCGAAATGATTATCCACTTCTCAATGACAAGTCAAATCATAATTTTTCTCAGAATAAAGCGGAAAATGTTACCAGGCCTGCTGAAAGAAGGGCTTTATCTTTCAGAAATAATCCGGTTAAACGCTCCTTTACACAAGTTGTTACTAGTAATTCAAATAAAAAAAGAGCTATTCAAAAAAGTTTTGACAAGAAGGCCCACAACGAAAATATATATACTCCTAATGGAAGGCCTCAGCAGTCTCAGACAAAATCGTGGATCTCACAACAAGATAATTATTTACCTCAAAATTCACACAGTTCGTTGCCTATCTATAGTGCCAATTCAAGTTATAATCAGGAGGAAACAATTAAAAATATTAATTTTGATACTGTTATTCGGTACTTAAAAAACGCAATAATTGAACAAATTAACATAGTGATGGGGATGCTTCAATCGGGAGGGGGTTCGGGATCATATATGGATCTCGATCAGTACTCCGAAGATTGATAGTATCAAATTCACATATTTTATTTAATTTTAGTAATCTTCACTCCAATAAACAATAATTCTTTAAAAATCATACAATGGAATATACGTAGCGTGCAAGCTAATCGTGAAAATCTTAATAATTTAATTGTCAAAGAAAAACCTGATGTCATTCTATTAAATGAAACTTGGCTTAATTCTAGTCGATTTTTCGTTTTAAAGTCATATAACATAATTAGACAGGACAGAGAGGATGGTTATGCAGGGGTAGCCACATGTATAAAAAAGAATATCATTTTTACGAGAATCAAAACCTTTAATTCAGATAACGTGCAGTTTATAATTATTCAAATAGGGGATATTCTTATCAAAAACATATATGTCAATAGGGATTCAGCCATAGATCAAGCGTTATTAAAGAATTTATATGATCACAATAATACACTACATAGCATCTTAATGGGTGACTTAAATTCTCATCATCCATTGTGGGATAAATCACCTCCTAACATGGGTGGTAGAGTAATAAATGATTTTATTTTCGATAAGAATCTAGTAATTATGAATGATGGCACGCCCACTCTCATGCAAAATCCAAATAATAATCACAGTGCTGTAGACTTAACTATTGTAAATGGGCAGTTAGCAACTAAATCAAATTGGAATGTCATAGAGGATTGCGGAAACAGCGATCACTTTCCTACTTGTATAGTAATCAATTTTACGAATAAGGACTGTAGCAATCATGCTTTCATCTCTCCATGCTCAATACGAAATTATTCCAAAGCAAACTGGGGCTCATATCACGATAAAGTGGCATATCATATCCTTAATTCATATATCGAAATAGACTATGTTAAACTTATTGAGATAATGAACATAGCAGCGGAAGAGGATATTCCCTATAAAAACAGCGGAATATATAAAAAATCCGGTAACCCTTGGTGGGACAAGGAGTGTAGCGAATGGGTTAATGCAAGAAAAAATGCTATAAAAAACTTTAATAACAGCCCTTCATTAGAAAATTACATAAAAACAAAAAAAGCAATAGCTATCACAAAAAAAAATCTCAATAAAAAAAAAAGGGAAAAATTCAGGAACTTTTGTGAATCGCTAAACAGAGGGTCAAGCATTACATACGTTTGGAATAACATAAAAAAGTTTTCAAATATATATAAAAATACCAACAAATTTTTAACAGAAGATGTTATGAAAATAAATATTCTCCATAGAATGTCCTCTATAAACATAGACCCAAACTTTTCTATATCTAACATCAGTCTCGAGAATATTAAAATGTTCAATCTAAATGAATTGAATATTGCATTAAAAGATAAAAAGATGTCAGCGCCTGGGCTGGACAACATTCCATATCCCATGTTTAAAAATTTACCTCTCAGAGGAAAGCAAATTCTCTTAAATCTCTACAACAGTTATCTCTTAGGGGAAAAAATTCCGGATTCTTGGAAGAAATTAAATATCATTAGTTTTCTGAAACCAAATAGAGATTCAAGACTGGTAGACAACTTTCGACCCATAACCCTTTCTCCCTGTGGAGGTAAAATTCTTGAAATCATGATTAAAAATCGACTCGACTGGTTAGTGGAAAAAAATAAACTGTTCGATAATAATCAATCTGGCTTCAGAAAAGGCAGAGGCATATACGATAATATTGCAATTCTGACAACATATATTTACAATGCCTTTCTGTCTTCTCAATCTGTGGTAGCTATATGCTTGGACATTAAAGCTGCATATGATAATGTAAACATTTACTTACTTTACAATAAAATGAAAGATCTAAATATTCCTTCAGAATACAATAATCTCATACATCAATTTTTAAGATCGAGACTATTATACAGCAGATCAAACAATGGTGAAGTATTGGGACCCTATCTGGCCACAGTGGGATTGCCCCAGGGCTCCCCCCTTAGTGCTATTCTCTTTAATATATATATTTCAGAGATATTTAGACTGGATTTAGGTGGAGTTTCGCTGATAGGATATGCTGATGATTTGGTATTAGTAGCTAAAGGGCCGCAGATATGTGACAATATCACCCAAATAGAGGCTGCTCTGGAAAAAATTTATGATTTTCTGCAAACAATAAATTTATCTTTGACTCCAAACAAATGCCAGGCCATCTGTTTTACCAAAGGCGGAAGGAAAAGTAGGCCACCGCATATCAAATTAAATAATCATCATATCACCTTTCAGCCGAAAATCAAATACCTTGGCGTAACTTTTCATGAACACTTAAAATGGGATTATCATATAGAACAAGTCACCTCTAAAGCCCAAAAAGCCCTCAATGTCTTGAAAGCAATATGTAGAGTTTGGTGGGGAGCAGATCCACGCACCATGTTAACCATATTTAAAGCACTTATAATGTCACACTTAGATTTCGGAGCATTTTTTATTAAGCCGGCTAGTCAAAAAAGTTTAAATAAAGTTGATCAAATCTTTTTTGAGGGACTTCGTATTTGTCTGGGGTGCATGAAATCTACCCCCAAATTGGCCTTATTATCAGAAGCTGCGATCACAGACCCTGAACAGAGAAGAATAATTTTATCATACAAATATTTAGCAAAAATAATATTCTTCACAGATCACCCATTAATAAAATTATTAAAAGAATGTCGTATAAAATTAATCCGGGGAACTGTTTTTCAGGCCAATAAAAGTGTTCCATATCTAATTGCAGGTTTTTCCCTCTTTTTACCGTACTTAAATAAAATATACAAAAGCGATAATTTTCCATGTTATGAAATAGATTATGAAACTTTAATATCGCCACTCAAAATCATACATTGCGGGATCAACAAACAAGACTTGGATATACAATCAAATTTTAGACTTATAAAAAACAAATATGAAAGTAATTATGTATTTATCTATACGGATGCATCAAAAAAAGATAATAAATCAGGGTATGGTATATACATTCCGAAGATTAATTATAAATTTTCATCTAGACTTCCCGATGATATCAGTATCTGCCAGGCAGAAATTATAGCAATACAGGATGCAACACAGACTGCAATAGTAAAACATCTCAAAAATGTCATTATTTTCTCCGATTCATTAAGTGCCATTGCCTCAATTAACGCTAATTTGAATAAAACCAACTCTGATTATTGGACGTTAAGGACAAAAAAACTAATTTACGATTCAAATCTAAATGGACATGATTTTAGGTTGGCCTGGATTCCTGGTCACTCCGGAATTCCTGGAAATGAGACAGCAGACACTCTTGCCAATATCGGAAGAATCTTAAATGTACCAAAAAAAATACACATTAATCACAAAGATTTATTTAATAACATCAAAAATAAATCTTTTGCTCGTTTTATCAGAGAATGGAAACTTAAATTAAATATCAATAAACCTATATATTCCAAAGTGCAAAACGAATTTTCGAAAAAAAGATGGTTTGATAATTTACCATATAAAAATAGGAGACATATCACCAATATTATCAGAATGCGTACAGGTCACTGTCTAACAGGAGAAATGTTGTTTAAAATGAAAAGAAAGGATAATCCAAATTGCGAATGTGGATCAGTAGAAGATCTCAATCACATTTTTTTTGAGTGTCACATCAATGCAATACCAGGTTTTGATTTGTATACAAAATTTAGTTGTATGAAGCTCAATGCCCCTATAACGATCTATTCAGTCTTAAGCTGTCCGAAAGCAGAAATAATTGATCTTATCAATACATTTTTGAATCATAATAAAATTAAATTATAATGCTCGACTTCACCCTCTTTCCTTACTATACATGCCTTATATATTTCCTTTCATTGCAGTTGTTTGTCTGATATATGTGTTTCCTGGATCCTCTGTTGTTTTGTCTAATAACAGCCTTTAATCTACACATGCTATTATTTTAGCAAAAAGCTAAGACTGCTATAATAAGGGGCCACGACATGGTTTAAACCAGACGGCTCGTGGTCGCTAAGAAATCGAGCTGGCAATTGCCTTGCAGCAAAGCCATCAAGGAGAACAGAAAGAAAAAAAGAAAATACAAATGAAGATGCAGAAAATCAGGAACCATGGAAAATCGTGGGAAACAAAAAGGGTTCCAAAAAACGAGTGATGGAAAAGCGCCCTGCACCCAATAAAGGGACCTTAGAAGGAGAAACCGATCTTTCGGTGGCCGCGAAAATAGAATGGTTGTTTGTGTCAGGATTCGATCCAGAAGTCAAAAGCCAACAAATTATAGAATATTTAAATAAACAAGGAATAAAGAAATGCATTTGCGAAAAAATAAAAACCAAAAAGGATACAGAAAAAGGTTCGTTTCGACTAGGTGTTCCCAAGGAAAATGTCGAATTGGTTAACGACGGATCGAGGTGGCCAGTCGGAATCATTGTAAATTTTTTTATGAATATCCAGAACCGACGAACAATCAGGTACCAGCACAGACCATCAAACAGCAGGAAAACGAAGTGAATTTTAACATAAAGATCTTTCACCTCAACATAAGATCTATCAGAAATAAATCAGATGAATTGGAGACCTTGATAGTGGACATGAAAGATAAGGACTATAACATAGTGTGTTTAAGCGAACATTATTTAACCAAAGATGAAGCTATTTGTTTTAAGCTCGAAAATTTTAATGTAGTATCTTTTTTTGCCAGGGAGAATATGAGTAATGGGGGAACCATGATTTGTGCAAAAACACAATTAGAATGCAATAAGATAATAAAAATTGAAAGTTTTTCCAAGGAATTTCATTGTGAAGTATCTGCTGTGGAAATAAAGAGCTGTAATATGGCAATCATTACAATTTATAGAGCTCCAAATGGAGATTTTGATATTTTTATGGATAGCATGGTAAGCATTCTAGAATTCTCTTATAACAAATATAAATAATTAACTATAAATGGGGATTTTAATATAATATTTAATAAAAATAATAAAAGAAAAATAGATTTTTTGGATCTATTACTGGGGTATAACCTTAAGCAACAGATATTTGTCAATACAAACGCTACAAATGTTATAGATAATATATTTGTTAATTTTCAAAATGTTTTAGAGTACAGCACTAGTGTGTACAATCCTTTTCTGTCAGATCATCATGTGATCGACATTCATATTAAGGTAGGAGTTGCAGAGGCATCCCACGTATCTTCCTCATATCGACCTATAACTAGGAAGGGTATTTTTAGAATGTATAAATGTCTGGATGAGTTTGACTGGAGTTTCGTGTCCTCGAGTGATCAAAATGTTGATTCTATGTTTGACAGGTTTTTGAATGTGATTGTGTCTGCCCTTAATTCCTCTATGCCAATCATTAAAAAAAGGCCTCCTCGTAATGGTCTCAACATAAGTTGGTTCAATGAAGAACTAAGGAATATGAGGGAAACTCTTAGATTTTTAAACGAACTTTATCTGAACAGGCCCTCCGAAGGCTTAAAACATCAAATAAGTAATTTTAGGAGAACTTACAGACATTCTATTCAAACTAGCAAACGCAATGCTTACAATAACTATATTATGGGTTCTCATAATGTTATAAAGACATCTTGGGATATAGTAAACTCTGTTAGGGGAGTGCATAAACAATCAGGTATTGATGATAACTTAAATGCTGAGGAGTTTAATACATTTTTTTCTAATATTGCTCAAATAACTATAGAGGCTATCCCTGCTGTGGCAACTCAGCCTCAAGCATACTTGCTCAATGCTGGAAGGGGGCCAACATGTAAATTTCAATTCAGGGAGATCACTTTTATTCAGTGTCGAGATGCTATTGATGCACTTAAAAATAAACCAAGCAGGGACATATATGACCTGAACGTTCCCTTGATGAAATCCTTTAAAGACATTTTGATTATTCCACTGACAAAGTTATTTAATTTATGTATACAAACAGGAACTTTTCCAGACAGCCTCAAATTAGCGAAAGTCATTCCCATATATAAAAAGGGTCCTAAAGATGATGTGAACAACTATCGTCCTATATCATTGATTCCTACTGTAGCAAAAATCTTTGAGTTTCTATTGAAGGAACAACTTTACGCATATTTTGAGAACAATAAATTGTTTACTTTGAGCCAATTTGGATTTAGAAGTGGCCGCTCTACTACCCATGCTGTATTGGAACTTTTAGAGTGTATATTGGATGCTTTTGAGGGGGGGCAGTATGTTAATGCTACATTCTGTGACCTCTCAAAGGCGTTCGATTGTGTATCTCATGATATACTGATTCGTAAGCTGAGGTTTTATGGGCTGGAGCAAATTAGTATCAATTTACTTAGTAGTTATTTAATAAATAGGAGACAAAGGACAGAATGTAATGGTAGATTCTCGGGGTGGGCAGAAATTAAGCATGGTGTGCCACAGGGCTCAGTCTTGGGGCCGCTGCTATTTCTTGTTTATGTCAACGATATAAACAATGCTGCACCTGGCTCGAGGATCTTCCTTTTTGCTGATGACACTTCATTGATAGAGACGAGCGATGACATCAATGCTCTGGATGCTAAAGTTGCTGCAAGTATGGATGATCTGAGTGAGTGGTTTAAAAGTAATAAACTGACTCTGAATGGCGATAAAACAATCAGCATGTATTTTGCGTTGAGAGGGCTG
>JAEQML010071226.1:0-16276 GCA_016904865.1 Pissodes strobi | reverse complement strand
ATAAAACACTTCCGTGTTAATTTTCAATAATTTTTAATGCTTGAAATATATGCTTCAATATCTATCAATATACTTTCTTGTATTAAAATATGTAGCGTACGAGCTTGGCAAAATTCAATTTAAATATATGGAGTACCAATATGTTACTTTTCGATACATTTAAATATCCTAATTATATTTTAATTTTAACAAATTAGGGAAAAAGGCATCGTATATGGCATAGTAAAATACTTTTATAGTAGAATTTGCTGCATTCAGGCACAGAATAATTAAATTAATTATATAGAACACCTTTATGATATTTTCCAATACTTTTTCAGTATTTTAAATATCTGCTCCAATTTTCTATAAGCAGATACATTTCAACTTTTTGCATCAGGATTTGTGGCGACCGAGATCAGAACAATTAAATTTAAATATATGAGCAGCTATATGATACTTTTCAATGCTCTTAAATATTTTAAATAAGTTTCAATTTTGCCTAATCAGGTAAAATACAATCGTATATCAGCATAATTTTTTTGTAGATGAATTTGCCGCATCCGAGCTGAATTTAAGTATATAGAACATATACATGTTAATTTTCAATACATTTTAATGTTTCAGATATATGATTCAATGGTTATCAATATACTTTCTAGAATTAGAATTTCTAATCTTCGAGCTTAGTATAATTAAATTTAAATATATAGGGCACCTATATGTTACTTTTTGATACCTTTGAATATTTTAAATATATTTTAATTTTATCAAATTAGGAAAACATCCATTATATATGGCGATAAAGCTTGGCCAAAAAATTACAGGTGACATCCATTATGGGAGGAGATTAATTGGATGCCTGCGCAAGAAGTAGGAGGAGCTAAGAAAAGGGGATGTGATTAGAGAAAAGGAGTGAGCGATGGCTCAAGTGATCGCATACCTACTTCTATCTGGTATGAGTATCAGAACACGAATATAATGACTTTAGTATAAGTACAAAAATTGTTTGAACTTTTACCACTTTTCTGATTGACGTAAGTTGGACCTCGAAAGTCTAAAATTTCATCGTTGTCATCAAAACTATTTCAGGTTGAGAAAAGTTACAGATGACAAACTTGACAAGGCACATAACCTAAAATTGAAGTAGCTCACGTGGACGAAATATGACAGGTGACATCTGTCATGGGCGGAGCTTGATTGGATGGGCGTAGAAAAAACGAGTGAGCGATGGCTCAAGTGATTCCATACTTACTTTTGTGTTATATGAGTGTCAGAACAGGAATAAATTGAGTTTTATACACGTAGAACAGTTATTTTTATTAGTGAAAAAGGTAAACCGTATCAATTTTAAGCGGCATCATTTATTTATTGGATTGTCAAAAGATATGTCAACAGATACTCGTATACCTGTCCAAATGGCTGTCTTATTACAGATGTCAGATGTCAAAGTTGACAAGTGCCACGCCCTAAAAATGACTTAAGATTATGTGGGTAAATGTTGATGTAACCGTCATTTAGCAGATTTTGTTGATGTGTTCCAATTTCCAATGTTTTTGGTTGCGCGCGGTGAATTGCCACCAGAGTGACGTTGGATGGAAATTGATCCAAGTGACGTAATATCAACTCTAATCCATTTATATTGAATATGTGTCCGGATTTTATTTCATTATTTTGCGGTTTCTCATTAATCTCTTCATCTGGCTTGCTCTTTTTCGTTTACGATTTTCGACCTTCCTCCACCATTTTTGTTATCAGTATTTGCCCACGTGAACTATATATATATTTCCTTGCGAGCGATTTAAAGGATAAGATAAGAAAGGAGCTTTGAGTAGGCGACAATTTAATAATGTGGTGGGTTCGCCTTCGCGTTTTTAAAGAACGGGTAATTGTGCAATTATGGCGAAAAGAAAAGACGTTTAGTAAATTGAAGTAAATTTGGTATATTACCATATTAAGTCCATGGCTTCTTGTGCCATGTCCACTTTTTGTACATATGTATAAGTATCGTGAAGCTTCGAATGGAATTACAAGTATAGAACATGCACATAATTATAGTTGATTATTTATGACCTTTTACAAAAATGCAATTAATACTTCCAAGGTCTACATCGCCTGACTGTAAGAAATAATTTAAGAAAAACGCTCGTAAATAAATTCCTAGATCGTTTAAAAATGTGCAATTTACAAAATAGGCCCCTATATGTAATTACAATTAGTTTACACTCGACATATGTATCTTTAATACAATTTCCATGTTGCCGTTCCAAAGCCCATGTAAAGAGAATTTGTCGGGACGTGTACGTACATGTTTATCGGACATACAATCTAATATCTATGCGGTTAATCGCTGTATATATTTACTGATTGTATCATTATGTTCTAAGTACATTACAACCTACGAGGGGAGTTTGCATAATTATCCAACACATTATTATGGTAATAATACTGGTCTGGTTTTTTATGATTTTTCATTGTGGACAACTCATATTGAATTATTGGCATCACGACCTTATGAGTTTGCTGAGTGGAGCATAATAGCAGCTCATTTTGGTTTCTTAATTCAATATTTTTCATCTTTTCATAGCGTTCTCAGCGTTTCCATCAAGTTTTCTCTTATTTGTTTCCATTTTCTATTACTTTCTTCATGCCTTCATTTAATTTCCTCATCAACTGTAGATCAAAACTATTCACCAGATTCTTCATTTCGATGATATCATATTTGAGTTGTTCCTCTTGCATCAGTAAAATAGATCGTTACACCAATCTCTTGTCTTTTGTTAATGAAAGATTTAACTCCCATTACTTTATGAGTATTTCTGAAACTAAATTCATAACTTATATTAAATATTAAACAATATTGTTAATGCTTGTACTCAGCGTTTTCCACAATATTTTTCTCTTTTAAAGCGTTTTAAGCGCTATTTCACAACATCCTTTTATTTCAATAATAATTTATTTCACTTCCTCCTAATTCTCATTTAGTATCCACGAAGTGTCCGGAGCCGGTTTCTTCATTTTAATTTCATCTATAGGTTTTTCTCAAGCGTGGTGGCTGATAGTTCTTATACCCTTTCTCTAGATATAATCTACTTAATAAATATATTTGATACTGCAGTCCATATTACTACATCAACTCTTGATGGGTTAATTTATGTACCACCGGACCTCAAAGGAATTGTTTGGGATCTCTTCCTATATTAAGCGTATTTGATACTGATATTCAATCTTTCTTAAGGTTGATCTTGCAGGACCTCTCTTTTTGCTGCAAACGTCCTTCTTGAAAGAAGAGCTATTTCTCTCAATGGACTCACCTGTTTGCGTATCATTTTCCGCCGCGAAATAGCCCAATGATGTTCTATTAAGAGCACTCATTTATTTTCAATGTTCTAATAATGTCGCAACCTGCCTATCATCAGTCAGGTTTTTATATATCCTTGCGAGAGATTTCAAAGATAAGATAAGAAAGCAGCTTTGAGCAAAAATGTAATAATTTGGTGGGTTCGCCTTCGCGTTTTTAAAGAATGTGTAATTGTGCAAATACGTTTAATTAATTATAATAAATCTGATATTTTCACATATTTTAACATATTAAGAATCGTGAAGCTTGTACTTAAACCTAGTGCTCGAGTTTACACTAAATATGGTATGGTATGGTAGGTAGAGGGGTTGCTCGGCAAGATTTGCCCCTCAACACGTCGACCACAATTGATCTTTTGTGTATACCCTTCTATTTTACACGAAAACTCCTATCTCCTTCGAGAATCTCAGAATATTTCGAGGGTTGAGCTTTTGTAGATCCCCCGGTGTCACAAGGGCATTTTCAAGATGCGTCAACCTTTGGCGAGTCAGTGCCTGACAGAGTAAGTGCTCTGATGTTTCAGCAATAGTTTGGCAGAATCTGCATTGTTCGTCAGTGGTTTCCCCCATTTTCTTGAGGTGGTACCTCCAGGAGCCATGTCCAATGAGAAGATCTACGACCAGTTTTATCACATTTTTTAGTGGCTTGAGAAGCTTTTTTGTGTAGTTAGGCCAGTGAGAGATGAGTCTCTGCCCAGGTGCATTGTCCCAATGTATTATCTCGTTCCCCCTTTTTTTCCAATTTCTGAATTCAATCATTACGTGTCCTCTAGTGATTCCACAGAATGGTTCAGGCCCGCAAAAGGGAGTCTGTGCACCATTCCGTGTGAGCTGATCAGCTGCTTCGTTGCCTTCCACACTCTCGTGTCTTGGTATCCACATTAAGGTGAGTCTGTTTCTGTTTGACACTTGATCTGCAGCGACCCGACAATCCCACACTAGTCGGGAGGGATTTTAAAGCTGCTTGACTATCTGGTAGGTTATAGATATTTGCACCTCTTAGGCCTTTTTTGCACATTCAGAGATGGCTATATTGATAGCATTTGGTTCTGCTTGAAAGATTGTGGGAATGTTTCCTTAAGGTACAGAGATTCGACTCCTAGGTCCGTAAACTCCGGATACCACTCCTTCTTTCATATTTGATCCATCTTTGTGCCGGACAAGTGATCCGCTCTCCAGTTGTTTTAGACTTTCCCCTGCAGTTTCGCTGTGTTGTTATTTCCTTTGTTTTTACTCACCACACCAAGCAGGCGTAAGTTATAATAGGCTGTTCTAAGACCACCAGATAATGGAGGGTTTTAGCTCTCATGTTTTACCAAAGAGTCGCCGATTAGCCCAAAGTGCTGCTGTTGCTTTTTTGATAGTTCTTTCCAGGTTAGTTTCTTGTTAAGAACGATGCCAAGATACTTAACCTCTTTTGAAAGCCCTACCGTCGTCCCTCCCAAAGTGTGTGCTTTAAGGTTCAGCTTCTTTCTTTTTGTGAATGGGATCACTACGGTTTTGCTTGGGTTGACATTTAGTCTTTCCTGTGTATACCATGTGCTGACAAAGTTGAGTGCACTTTGCATTCGTTATGAGAGAACGTTGTTGTGCTTGCTTCTTACTATTAGAACTTGGTCATCTGGGTAACCTTGGACTTCAAATCCTGCTTCAGTCAGTCTTACCAGTAGATCGTCAACCACCCGAGACCAAAGCATGGGCCATAGAACCCCTCCTTGAAAGCATCCCTTTATTACTTTGACAGTGACGGCTGTTTCTCCAATGGTCGCGGAGACTTCACGGCTGGTTACGATGGATTTTTCTATTTTGTAGTGGTTGGTTCCACACCTCTACGGGTTGTGGCGTGCTGAATGATTCATGGGAGATCTGGTCAAATGCACCCTCTATGTCTAGAAATGCACACAGCGCCGCTTCTTTTTCAGCCAGTGCCTCATATATATCGCGGACGAGATTTTGAAGAGTATGGGTGGTAGATATCGATAATCTTTTCCATCATTTTAAGAAGGAAGTAGGTTAAGCTAACGGGGTGGTACGACTTTGGTTCCTCTTGTGATCGCCCTGATCGTTATCTTAACTTTCCTCCAGTTTTTGGGCATGTAGCCCAATACAGAGCTGGCTGTGAATATTGATTGAATGCGTGGTAGTAGGTGCTCTATATCTTGTTGTAACAAGGCTGGGAAGATTCCATCTACTCCCAAGGATTTATAGGGTTTAAAGCTATGTATCGCCCATCTGATCTGTCTTTTGTAAAAAAAAATGTTTGCTAGACCTTGTACCCTTTTTATAGGCCGCTGTGCAGTTTCAATGGGCTCGTCTTCTTGTGCCAGCTCTTCTTTGGCAACGATGCTTGACCCGGGAAAGTGAGTTTCTAGAAGAATCCTTAGACTTTCGTCAGGTATCTCAGCATAGGTGTCTTGGGGTCTATTCTTTAGTGGGCCGATTTCGTTTGAGTGGTCCTTATTAACGCTTTTTGTAGACGAATGGACGGTGCTAATTCATCTATCCCTTCACAAAAGGGTCCTCTTTTGGATCTTCGAAGCTCTTTGTTATACTCGGATAGGGTTTTATGATAGTTATCCCAATTTCCCAGTGTTTTCGCTTCATTGAAGGCTTTCCTCGACTCAGTCTTTAGCCTGTTTAGTGTCCTGTTCCACCATGGCACATCTCTTTGGGTTGCCACCTGTTTCACAGTGCAATTTTTTTTCGTAAGAGGCTATTATAGCAATTTCTAGGTATATCGAGGCTACCTCCAGTTCCTAAACACTAAACATATAACTACTTATACTCTTTCCAAATATTACACGTATTTATACATTTGTCGTTTCTAATTGTATCACTTTTGTTGGTTTAATAATTACTCTGCAACTTTTAACTCTTATTTCATAAGGTTTGCGTCTTAAATGCCTGGACTAACATGAGAAAAATCGGCAACGGCTCTTTTGCAATACAGAATTATAATTATATTCATCTGCTTCAAATTAATTACTTTAATTGACAGTTATTGACTTTAAACTCCACATAGAACAGGTTTAAATGAGTTACTGTTTAACTGTGAATACTGAAAGATAGATTTCCAAGCTTGGTTTGGTTTATTATTCTTATTAATTTGTAAGGCAGAACTTAACTGCAGATCTAATGCTGAAAAGCTTTAAAGTGGATGTTTCCGCGAGCAGACGAACTCAGACACGTTCACATTTTATATGAGAGCTATTTCTTTAAATATACCGATCTTGTACGTACATTTTCAGGAAAAAAATTGCTCTCTTGCGAAATAGCCCATTAATTTTCTATTAAGAGCACTAATTTGTTTTCTGCGTTCCAATAGTGTCGCAACCCACTGTTTATCAGATAATATATCCTTGCGACCGATTTCAAGGATAAAATAAGAAGGGAGGTATAAGAGGGCGACAATTTAATAATTTGGTGGGTTCGCTTTGTCAATTGTGCAATTATCATGAAAAGAAAAGACGTTTAATTAATTACACTAAATCTGAGAAAAGGCGACAACTTTTATCCCTTATTATTTCATAAGGGTTGTGTCTTAAATGACTGGACTAATATGAGAAATGGGTTACTGTTAACTGTGAATACTCAAGAATAGATGTTTACACTTGATTTAGCTAATTATACTTATTAACTTGTACTTTACTTCATAATTCAAACCAGTAGAACTTAACTGCATTTTGGATTAAGTATAGAGAGCGAGATAATTTTCACTTACCACTGAATTACAGGCCTATTGTTGAAGATCTGATCTTTGTGTTGACGTATAGCCTTAAACAAGGCGTTACCTACTAGTTGTTTTAGAGATACATTGAAGGGCACCAAAGTTCATGAAGCATTACCATTACACTTCAATAGTCCATTCACCTCTTTCGGCTATTTATGATGATTATACGACTATAACTGATATTAGACTTATCTTTTCTATAAGACATATAATTATGTTGCTCTACTTTTTGTCTCTAGGGTCCCCTTAAATTCACGCCCCCGACTAATATCCCTCAGCGCAATATCGTAAAACTGAGACCAATTAGTCAGGCTTTATCGAATTAATTAACGGCCGGTCGTAATCTGATTAGCGATCTTCGAGATTCTTACAAAACTTTGGAAACTAATAAGCAATTACGAGCCGTAATGGACCTTAAAGGCTGGTTTGGCAATAATCCCGAAAACTTTTCGGAACCTGTTACAAAACGTCGAGTAATTTTTAGCTTTACGACCTCATATAGTTTGTTATAATTTTTGTGCTTTTGATGTGTACTATAAAGAAACTCGATGTGTCGATTGACATATAGAGGGAGCCATACGTGGCTTTTACTGAATTGGTTTGTCAAAATTGTCATCTGAGGACCTTGTATTTTGCCAAAACATATTTAAAAAAATCAAAAACAAACACTAGTGGGATAGTAAGAGTTACTTCTAGTTTCTGATCTGTCACACTATATACATCGCGTATTGGCATACACAAAGTAAAATAATAGAGCTTCAAGACTTGAACCAAAAACGGTTTTGTTTATCTTGGCTTGGCATGCATGTGGTTGGCGCTGTTACGAGGCAGTTTGCTATCAACCCCCCCCCCCCCCCCTCTCGGATTAGCTAGAGCTCAGGCGACCCTTTGAGATAGGTTACACCCTGTTGGACTCAGGCGCTTTTGGTAGAATTCCCAGTATATCGAGTATGTACTCCTGGGGACTCCGACTTTTTCAATTCTCTCAAATCTCCTTAACCTCACGGATAAAAACGGTTCCCCCGGCCTGGGTACTGGCGTGAATGGGTACTTTCACTGGCTAAACAACAAAAAACGCTATGAAACGGCACAGACGACGCCTGCTAGGACGTCTGATTCTTCCTCGGGGAGACTATACGGTCCCTGCACGAGTGCCACGTGTCACCCAATATGGCGACAAAAGATCCGCGACCTGACACGTGTTGACTCGACCGAGAACGAAGCGGAAATCCCCAAAAATAGTTTTGGTAAATCAGACAAATACTTATTGTATTATCAATACAGCAGTGTCCCCAACTAAAATATATTTATATTGCTGAGTCTCAATTTGTATATTAGCAACTTGAAACTGACTGGTCGATACAAACAAATTAATGTTTTATGTTATTCTGACCACAAAGATGGGGGGGTATCAATTAACTTTATAATTAACTACATGAAATTTAGTGGACTGTATTAAAATGGGGGGTGAGGGTTTTACACATAGATTATGTGAATTGAAACTAAGTAGATATGTTAACGTACTTTAATAAAGCAATTATGCATTTGCACTTGATATAAAAATATGTATAATTTCTAAATACTGATGTCTTGCATTCACTCATTCACTCTCATAAATCTAGACATAAAACAAGTTACTTATTACTAAGTATGATTTGTTAATTTGAAAATAAAAAGTTTGTCTTTAAAATTCCAACTTTCCTTTCACTCTACAAAATACCTTGATATTCTATTTTTTCTCCTGTTATCGTACCCTGGGGCAGCCTATTAGATTTCACACATTCGATTCATGTATTTGCTTTGCTGGGATTGGAATGGCTTGCCTTTAGGGCCAGTTTGCAGGTGCCATTTTACCAATTTTCTTCAACTACAAGGGAAAACAGACGCTACGTCGTTTCTGGCTCTGAGGAATTGGGTTAAACTGCCCAAAAGAGGTCTTTGTCCAATGTGGACAAAGATAACAGAGGTACACTAAATATTCGCTAATATTTGTGCATACAAACGGAGAAATAGCCTAAAAGCGTGTAACCTTTTGGCGCGAAGCCGAGAACGAGAACTTTTGCTCTTACTTGAGTGAACGTTGAAACTACACTGAAATATGATTTTTCTTACGAGCTCGGGAGGGACAATAACGCGGAAAAGTAAGCGTCGGTTACATTTGAGATGGTGAAAACATCTTCTTTCTTTCTTTGATTCACTGAGCACTGACGGAGACAAGTATATTAAATTGAAAACGATTACACACGATTGAATTGACGGAATAACATTTAGCTTTATATAATGGGAACGACCATCCAGGTTTGGACTAAGGGCAGTGGCGTAGCTACCGGGTGGGCAAGGGGGGGCAAGGCCCCACGGCGCCAAGAGAAATTAGGCGCCGCCGGCGCCGCTCCGAATTTATAAATATGCTAATGCTAACAATGCTCATGAGCTTAACTGAGTTTTTAAATTAATTAAATTATAATACAATCAAAGATCAAAATATGTATTAAACTTTTTACCCAACCAATACATTTTGTGTCAGGTATTTATTATTTATTCTATGTGGAATAAAAAGATATATTTCGGCGGCATCGGCATATTTACACATCCTCACATACAATGGCACTAGGGTGCTGAAATCGGTTAGGTTTTGTAAGCGTTTGTAGCGCTACAAAAGCTCTTTGATTTGGGCACCGGCATACGCTGTTATATAATATTTTCCTTTTCGCATGGCTTCAGAAAAGGAAACTAACCAGGTGCTAACCCATACTAACCCAAGACATACCCAAAATCAAGAAAAAACTGTTTAGAAACCTAACCTAAATAAATAAAAAAGCAACGGAGTTTGAACCCGGGCCGCCGATAGCCAAAGTTCACTGATTTTGGCACCTGGAATACGCTGTTATATAATATTTAACTTTTCGCATAGCCCTCCGCTCGCTTCGCTCGCTACGGGGGCTCAAGAAAAGAGAACTAACCTGGTGTTAACCCAAACATACCCCAAACCAAGAAAAAAACTGTTTAGAAACCTAACCTAAAAAAATAAAAAAAAAGCAACGGGGTTTGAACCCAGGCCGCCGAATTGAGACCTAACCATCTAGACCTCTCGACCACGAGGCTCTTGCCGCAAATTGATTGCATCGCGAAGACATGGCGCGATTAGGTGCCCAAATCAGTGAGCTTTTGTAGCGCTACAGGCGCTTACAAAACTTAACCGATTTTGAGCATCCTGGTGCCGTCGTATATTAGGATGTGTAAATAATATGCATCCCGGCGCAGCAGCATTTGGTACATGGAAATTTGTAAAAACGCTGTGTAAGGCGGCATGCGACTTCAAAGACAAAAATTTCGCAAATTTCGGTCGTTAAAAGTATGTGTTTTTTTGAGATTCGTATTTAGGAGGTACCATTAGCCAGACAAGTCTAAATAGCCTAGCAATACTAAGCGTAGAAAATGAATTTGTTCAAAAATAAATTTTGATCAAATAATCGATCAATTTACGTCTATTTCAAACCGAAGACAGACTCCAATGTTTAATTAATTAATTAAGGTTACAGGTGTTTAGTTTACGTTTATATTTAAATATGTATGTACCTGTTGATTGTTTGCCGTTTATATAGTTTATATTCATATTCCTGTAAATAAAAAAAAGCGTGTGCACTATGTGCGCATATCAGAAGTGAAACTTCTTAATCTTAAACGCCCTAGCCTGGGATTTGGTTAAAAGTTGTTTTTTTTTTTAAATATATCACTTAATCTTCAGGGTCCTCTCCTCTGATAGTACCAGGTTCAGTAGGTTTCAAGAATTAACAAAAAGGGAAGGCCTAAATGAAAAAAAACTATTCATCATAAAAGTTTCGCTTATGTATTGACTAGGTAATAGAGAAAACCCCGTATTTTTATCTTGTAAACTAACAAAGATATCACAGTAATTATACGCTCTAGCCTTATACATATCTTAACGGAATTGGTTAAAAAGGGTTTTTTTTAATATATCACTCAATTAAAAAAAAGGGAAGGCTTAAATGAAAAAAAAACTATTCTCCATGAAAGTTTCGCTTATGTCTTGACAAGGCAATAGAGCAAATTCCGTATTTTTATCCTCTAAACTAACAAAGATATCACAATAACCGTCCGTGACCGTTTTCCGTTCCCTGCCAGCTCGCCCGCCGTGTGTTGGGATCGCGACCTTCAAATTTTACTCCCGGCATGCGTTAAGAAGTTTCACTTCAAAAATATACGTTTAATATTATGATGCATTATTTTTGGATTACTTTGCGTATATACACAAAATATAGGTATTTAGGCGCCAGCGGATAGGCTTGCCCCCCGGCGCCCACATTTCTAGCTACGCCACTGACTAAGGGGTAATGAAGAACTGACATATGCTAATTAATAATTAAAAATTAATAAATAATTCTATTCATGGATCAATTATGGCCCATTCATACCACATTCATACAGAGTGTTATCACTAAACTATACGGTGAAAAATGACGAGTTAATACTGTCACGAGTAGCTTAGGGGGTAGCGCGTTTATTTAAAGAATAACTTCTCAGAGAAGAGCCTCGTCGCGATTAGTACAATGACGGGGTCTCAATGCTTCCTTTAAGCTACCACTGGATGTTCTACTCGTGAGGACACGCCTTGTTTAGCGTGCCGGGGGGTAACTGAGGTAGACCGGGATCGCGTTACGTGGGGTAAGAAGAGATGATAAAGTAAGCACGTTTAGTTTATAACAATAACAATGTATTAACGATAAAACTTTAACAATAATTATTGGTCAGAAAAAATGAGATTCTATTATACTCGATTACTACGGTGCGCATGTTTTCTCGATTTGAGGTACTGTTTATAGGTCTTTGTTTACTGTCTTATAATTTATAGTTTTTCTTAAGAGTTGGGTTTTATTTAAGAGCACTAAGAGATTTCACTAAACTTTTTAACTGACTATTTAGACACTTGTCTTTCTCAACACTCTGACAAACTTCTTGTCAAGACATTACTATGGAGGTTGTGAAACCCCTGGCCCTAGCAGTCGTCAAGTGACCAACCGGTGCCGGGTTTGGAAGGAAAGGAATAGAACCTAAAGCAGTCGTATGGCTAGCTTTAGGAGGGGATAGAACCCAGAAGGCAGTCGTCAAGTGACTAACCTTGGGAGCTGGAGGTGAGACCAAAGTCTGCCGAACTGAGGGTTCGGTAGCGTATTTATATAACACAAAGTGATGATGCATGCATAAGGTTCAAAGTCGCTCCCGTTGATTGCTCGCGTTGTTTATAGTTTGCCTTTAATGTTTATATAACAATCTCCAAGTTCAAGTTCAAACTTGCGACAGGGTGATATTTGTTTAGTAGCTTATGCATTTTAGTAGATTACAATACACTTGTTGGGGTGTTTCCCCAACACTGATATAACAGTGTCACCAACTCAATATATTCATTATAATGGATTTGAGTCCATTAAGCTCGTGCCAAATGAAAGCCATTTTCCCTTTCAAAATATTGGACTTTCATTGAAAATATATTGAGGTAAATGAAAACCACATATTTTTTATGCAATTATCTTAATTAATGATATTTAAATTTCCCGTCGCCACCAATGAATAAGTTTAACGCAAGTATTGCCAACTTGAATCTCTCGCAACAAGGTTGCCAACCAAATACATTTACGTTATTAAGTTTGAACCACTGTATAATCAACTTGACACTGATAAAACAGTATCGCCAACCAAATATTTTATTTATATGAATTCGTATGTTAACACCTTGACACAGTGCCACCAACCAAATATATTTTGGTGGTTTTATCCGAATTCAATAAAAATTAGTTTTCTATTAGCACATATAGGGATGGCATCGGCACTAAAGCAATATATCGATACATTCGGTCTATTGAGGCGAAAATATTGATATGCTAAATAATATAAATATATAAATAACCTAAAAAATATTTTATAGTAAATCTGCGCTAAATACTTTACTATACACAGTGTGTTAGATTTAGAAGTAAAAAGGAATTAAATATATTGGTGCAACAGTAGATAAGCAAAGAGAATGCGGCCGCAATTTCAATCACTTTTACATGTAAATTTCCGTAAGAAAATTTATGATTTGCTGCGGTCTATTTCTCTTACCACGACCAAGCGATCGGATCTATATAGTACTTGAGACAAGTCTGTATAGAGCTTTTTGTACAGACCTGTATAAAGCTGTATGCAGACCTATTAAAAGCTGTACAAAACTGTATATAGACCTGTATAAAGATGTAAAATATGGTATAATATGTTGTAATGAGAGTTAGTGAAATATTAATTAATTAATTATGTATGGCGTTGGGCGCCATTTTGTAATTAATTACTAGTTGTTCGCCAACTGTATACTACTTTCCATAACCATAAGATTTTTTTTAATAAATAGTGTTAGTTTTGAGACTCGTTTTCTTTTTTTTTTTTTGGTTTTTTTCAGGGGGTAGGTTATTTTCCTTACCAGCCATAATTTTTTGTGGGCGCCAGAGTTCCTAGAGACAATGCGAACTGAATATGAATGAATGAATACTTAAATGTAAATAAAGATAAAAATATCAGAAATTTGCCCATACAATTCGCAACACGCAGACCTCTCTTCTGCGATAAATTAAAGAAGTAAATTCCAAAACAACAATATATTAATTATACAATTAAATTCCAAATACGATTGATGAAATTTGAAATGGAGTTTGTCTATATAATCAAATTACAAATATAACTGATGAAATTATTTGAAATGAAGTTTATCTGATGAATAAATTGACTTAGTAATGAAAATTAAAATTAATGTGAAATATTAAAAAGAATGAAGCGTTATAATTATTGGTCTTTACAATATGTTTATCTTCCAATTGGCTAATGCTTAGCTTGTCCAATTATTCTGTAACGATGCGATCGTATTGGTACCTCTACTGGAACCGTTTCTGCATGATCCCAAGTCAGTATATGTTGGGTTTATCGAGGACTTATTTGGTTCACGAAGTATTGGTTCCCTCAGAGTAGCTCAGTACAGCAAGTGGACGAACACCTGCTACCTGGCAAGCAAGGTGTTTTCTTCAGCCAATTCGGGGGTGTACATGCCAGAGAAAATAAGCTAGTCTTAGACCAATATATATCGCTAATTAAATAATATGCAAGGAAATATCATGTGAACATCAGTGATAATGTTAAACATATGAGGAAGCAGTCTACAAATTGAAAATTTACTGGTAAAAGCAGATATAATCAGAAACTTGAATTACAATGTTAAGTTGAGCACAAATTATAAATAACTACTCTTACTCAAGATATCCTTTTCTTTACTTTAAAATATAAAATTCAAGAGAAAATAATGGAATGACGTTCCAATGCAGTGACTCTCGGTAAATTTAAATAAAAGGAATCTTTAAATTTGATAATAAATAGAGAAATAGAGGTATAACCTCTAATAATCAGTCTTATAACTCAAAATAAGTAAAAACTATGAGTTTACTTAGGCCCTTGGCACATAAACGAAAACTGAGCCCAATTGCGCCTCAATTCAATTAAAGATAAAGCATCATAATCACTATCTCGCATCGAGATAGAAATTTAGATAAATGATAAAACCAGATAAATTTACATATGTGAGATTAACCTCTCATAAATGCAAAGTAATATCGGTACAGCAGGATTGAGACTAGACAAGGCGAGTGCTAATAATTATATGCCTGATGTAACAAATAAATGGAAAATGTAATTAAATGAGCCTGAAAAGAAATAATATTAAAACCGGCAATGCTATGAGGGAAAAATCGGAGAAATTCTACTGAAATTCAATTTGAATGAAAATACGTAAAAAATGTGCGTGACCACTGAACGATAAAATAATTACTATGTCCCTAACTTTGGACTATGCCTCTTTTAAATTACATGAATTTGATTAATGAGAGATGCAAATATTCACCAATAAATCCGTAATATTACCCAAAAGGTCACGCCAATAATTAAAAAATATTGAAGATGTAAGCTACATAAAAGTAGAAAATAAAAATGCTAAATTCTTGCTTTAGTCAAATAATGATTATGATTCGCTTGTCATAAACAAATATTAATTATGTATTTAAAATTGAAATAATTAGTTAAATATATTGCAAGATGAATTAAATATTTTAAGATTAAAAAATCAACACTAACCCGTCAACGTCTTAACACAAGATAAAAACCTCTCGCATTTAAAATTCAAGACGTTGAACAAAATTTTGTTTGCCTATGTTTTATTGGCTAATTTATAACATGTGATTAACACTATAAACCACGTAGCGTCAAGTAATAAAAATACCCAATATTAAATATAGTAATTATAGTAAAATATATTCACGAATTCTAGGTACAAAATAGCGTACTAGCGCTCCTAAAATCGTTATTCGCACAAAATAAATCCATTCGTGAATAGATGTCACTGGCGACTTAAATATTAAATATCGAGAATCATTTGCAATTGAACTGAAATTTTAATGTGGCGGAATAAGCATATATTCCGTTACAATGTTTGCTCGTGCCTTACAGGACTAAAACACATCTGAGATTAAATATTAGTGAAATTGCGGTCGTATTATCTTTGCTTATCTACTACAACTTCAGGGAGAAAAAGTTAGCAACTACTGTCACGTAGTATAGCAAATAGGAGAGACAACTTGTAAGTAGTTTTCATCTGTAGTAAAGTTTTTATGGATATATCGAAGCAAAAATTCAATCGATAGAAACATCTATTGGATTAAATATATCTATACCATTGAAACATTGAACTTTTCATGAGAGTGTATCGAGACTAAATACATTTTTGTTGGTAAGCTTGATTTGCTATATTACCAACTTGAAACTCATACCACAGTATCGCGAACCAAATATTTTTCTTCATAAAAGTTAACAACTTGAAACAGTGTCGCCAACCAAATATAATTATTGGTGTGTAGAAACTCAATAAAATCCAGCTCTCTATGAACACATATAGGTATGACAATCAATCCAGATTATGTATTCAAACAATTTATCGACACATCCGATATCTTGAGGCAAAAAAATATCGCTATCGATGTCTACGTTGAGCTTATGTATGAAACGTTATTTTTAAGTGAATCTTTGCTCCCTACTATACACACAAAGAACTGCTTGCCGATTTTATATTTGATTATAATCATGCATTTATACACATCGGTAGCTTCTCCATATACCGCTCTA
>MU195257.1:964-16277 GCA_016904865.1 Pissodes strobi | reverse complement strand
AATATTCCAACGTTTTCCCTCAGTCTTAAAAATACCTTTCTTCTGTGGGGAGTGTGGGGAAAATGCTTCCTTTCATTTACATACACTTAGCCATAAGCATAAAGATAACTGTTGTGTCAAGCTAGAAGCAGAAGTCGAAATTGTTAAAACTGCATTCAAGAATAGAATGATTAATTATAGAATCTCTACCAAATTACATCCTATAGATGTGACGTTATGTTTGGAAAACCTAAAATTATTCGTTTGATAGAAAAGGGCCTCTCGGATCATTTAAATCTTAATTTGTAGAAGTTAATATGGAATTGTATGGATTATATTTGTTAGCTTCTCAAAAACCATAATATATAAAATCCTTTAACGCCCATTATATATTTATTTCAAAAAATGCAGATCTAGAAGCAGTATTTACCGAGTTTCAACAAGTTTTATCCTACAAATCGAGTGAATCGAAAATCGGAGCTGAACTCTTGTTTCTAGAATTAAATATAAACAAATGTCTCCCATTATAATAAATAATCAAGAGTTGGTAAATTTTAGGATAAGATTACTTAAAGAATCAGATTTAAGGACTTTTAAACGTTAAAATTTATTAATTATGATATTGTTGAATTTTTAATGATGCAAATTAACTACGAAGTATAGATTAATAAAGTGTAAATACCACCCATTTGTGTTTAATTTAGAAATATCCGGAAATAATTTAAGTAAAGAAATGTTTAAATTATATTTAAAAATAACAACATCCAACTCGTCGAATCTTAATATACCAAAAATACATAAACTAAATATTCCTCTACGTCCAATAGTCAGCTGTATAAATTCACCAACACATCCCATAACAACACTAACTCATTTATAAGAAACTCAAAACATTTTTTAGAGAAACTGTCACAAATTAATTAAATCCAAACGATGTTCTGGTAAGTTTTGATGTTGTTAGTCTACCAGCAACTACTCAAGTACCTCGAGAGCAACAGAATAATCAGCGATAATCAATACGGCTTTCGCAAAGAGAGATCGACAGGAGATATATTGGCCTATGTCACTCATATATGGAGTAGGGCAATTGAAAACTACGGAGAGTCTCGAGCGATTGCGTTGGATATTTCAAAGGCATTCGACAGAGTTTGGCATGACGGACTGCTCAACAAACTGCCGTCCTTGGGACTGCCCGCCTCTCTCTGCAGCTGGCTGGCCAGTTTCCTTAAGAACCGATCCCTACACGTTGCAGTCGATGGACACATCTCGGACACATTCACCATCAACGCGGGCGTGCCTCAGGGCGCAATACTTTCACCAACTCCGTTCCTCATCTATATTAATGACCTGCTGATCGAAACGAATAATCCTGTTTACAGTTTTGCAGATGACAGTACCCTTGTCTCCCACTTTAGATCAGAAAAACCCTTACCAGCGACTGAGACTCATCACCGCAGACAGGAGCAGATTACAGCAATTAATCAAGACCTGGAGAAAGTTCAAACTTGGGGCGACCGAAATTTGGTCCAGTTCAATGCAGCGAAGACCCAAGCAGCAACGTTTACTAAGAGGGCCAATACAGCGGGCCCTGACATCATTATGGCAGGATCGACCATTCCTTCATCCTCGTCAATCGGGCTGCTGGGTGTCTCGGTCAACAGCAATATGTCATGGCATGACCATGTTGCTAACATCGCAAAATCAGCCTCCCAGAAGCTTGGTGCGCTATTTCGCAACAAAAACTCTACACACCGCGGCAGTTGCTCTTGCTGTACAAAGCGCAAATAAGACCGTGCTTAGAATATTGCTCACATATCTGGGGCGCCGCACCAAAGCATACCCTAAAGCTGCTGGATTCCATTCAGAAGAGGGCTGTGCGTCTCGTCGGCGATCCGGAGTTGACCCGGAATCTGGATAGTCTGGAACATCGCAGACATGTGGCCGAGATGTCTCTGTTTTACAGATACTTTCACGGCAGATGTTCCCAGGATTTGGCTCGCATAATCCCGCCCCTGGCAACTCCTGTCAGGCAGTCCCGACAGACGGCAGGAGCGCACCAGTTCGTCGTACAACTAGAAACACCTAGAACATCGCTTTACCAGAACTCCTTTGTCTGGCGCACTGCATCACTGTGGAACTCACTTCCAGGACATCTGTTTCCCACTAATTACAACCTACAAATATTCAAGAACCGTGTCAATCAACATCTTCGCACACACACCGCTCGTCGAGCGCCATAGGATCTACCTTTAGTGTGTGTGCCACTGCCATAAAAAAAATACCAATGTACCTGTTTATAAAACTTTAAATATTGTAAGAAATAAATTAGCAAATGATACTAACCCTGGTGAACGTACAAATACTAAAAATGTTATCTATAATAATACCATGTGAATGCAATAAATTTTATATAAGTGAAACCTGTAGACCATTATCAAAACGCATAAAAGAACACCAAACTTATTTTAAAAATACGCAATTCCACAAATCAGATAATTGTCAACATGCATTTGATAACAATCACAGAATATAATGGAACGCTTCAATAATTTTAGCAAAGGAGCCTTCATCTAAGAAACGTAAAATTAAAGAAAGTGCTTCATCTTCTGTTAGTTTTAATAGCACATGGTTACCTTTGCTAAACACTGAAGTTGAAAAGGGTCACTTAAAAATTAACTAATCCTTTCAACAAAAATCATTATATTCTTCCTAAGCGAATAACACCAAATTGTAGATATATAAAACTTCAAAAACAAATTAATTTACCAAATAACACCTCAATATCACACTAAAGACCAGTAACCAGTAATTAAATATTACATTATAATTATCATCTTGTCAAAGTCAACTCAAAGTTTGACGATGTGCAAGAGCTTTTTACTGTTTTATTGTATTTGCTAACCATTTTCATTTTTAGTTTTCACCTTTCTTTACAACGGGACTAGATTTATTTCCCGAAACGTTGAAGGTATCTAGGTATTTCATTAGGTTCACTAAACTAGCACTTGTGCTGTTTACATCCTGGATCCAGAGCCGAAGAGGCTCTATATAACAAATTCAAAAGGATAGTGGAGAGAAACCCCAAAAATCTGTAAGTTATAACCTAAAATTGTTGGCTGATAAAATAGAGGTTATTCTATTGATAGATATCACAATATATATTGTGTGTGTTTTTACCTGTTTTCTATCCCTAGTTTAGATTATTGTATTATTGAAATTCTTATCAGTTGTAAACCATAAAAGTTGTTCATTTAATTTTTATATGGAAGATAGTGAATCAGGAACCTGCTAAAAATTATATTAAAATAGCATGGTCGAAGTCTGCTGTAAATATCGAGTTATTTGAAAAAGAGTTCGACTCAAATGGTCGATGATAAAGTGTCCTACCTCAAAATAATGTTGGCAAAGTTGATATAATAAGACAAGCTACTCATTGAAAAATATCTAATATTTCAGGATGATGTAACCTACTGTCTCGGTACGACACCTTATACAAAAATTTTATTTCGATTTTCCACTAATTTGCAAAATTCTCTTTAGTTTGATGAGAAACTCAATATATTTTGAAGTAATTTTAAATTAGTGCCATTTTGCCACTATAACTCTTTTATGACACCTTATACAAAAAATTTGATTCGATTTTCTAATTATATGCAAAATTCCCTTTCATTTGATGTAAGACTCAATATATTTGAATCGATTTTAAATTAGTGCCTTTTTTGGCCCCTGCGTAGTAGACCGGAATTGAATTTTCTCAAAAACTACAAGAGTTAGAAGTGCGCACATAGCGGCAAAAGTGCCGTCTGCATGCCAGCTGATAACGATCTCTATAATAAATATATATTTAACCAAAAATATGGTTAAGGCCTTTTTGGGTGACGACTTAAGCAAAAAGCATACGCTTTTCGGGAGATGTGCTTTGTTGATGTGTGATCTTCGATCATACTAAAACGTTTATGATCACTCATCTGTATGAATTTTTCGAAGTTTATCGAGTTTAGCCGAAGCCGACCGAATAAGTTTTAAGTTAAAAATATATTGCAATCGCCTTACATTATTTAATAATATAATAACACAAATCGGCATAGGTCTTTGTTTTCATACTTAAATCAAGTTTGATAATGCTATCTAAGCCAAAGATCTTGTCTTACATCATTCCAGGCATTTGCCCAAGTGGCCTTAGCTATGACGTCATGGCCAAGAACCTATGGCGGCCCCCCCTAACTCGGAGATCGCCGCGGGAACCGAAGACCGCCAATCGTGTGGACGCGGAGATCGGCGCGGGAACGAGGGACCGGTCTTGAAGGTCCCCCGCACCTAGCCGCATCCCGCTCATACGCGGCCTGTCATTTGTCATCCATCAGCAGCCATCTGTGGTATACCCCGCCTATAAATTAATAGCATGGCTCAGGTCGTCGAAAACCGCGGAATTTACTGTGTCCGCGAATAGTCTTACGCGATTTGATCGCACGGATACTTAAATTTACCACATATAGCCGATATATCATTGGCCGGGATAAGGCTCTAATCCTCTAGCCAAGCAGAGCAATTGATATAGCATAGTCTAAGTCGCTGAAATCTTATTGCCCGCGATAAGGCTCAATCCTCTAGCCAATCAAAGCAATTGATATAGCATAGCCTAAGTCACCGAAATCTTATTGGCTACGATAAGGCTCAATACTCTAGCCAATCAGAATAGTTCATATAGCGTAGCCTAAGGCGCTGAAATTTTATTGGCCGCGATAAGGTTCTAGCTTGAAATCCTCTAGCCAATCAGAGGGCTAGATTTATAAGCTCCACCCCCACCCTCTGACCAATCATGGCGTTCGATTCATAAGCCACGCCCCCTCAACCACTGGGGCGGGGCCAAAGGTGGAAGAAGTGGGGAGTGCCCCAAATGTCCCATTACCGACTTAATAGATTTAAATTTTTGGTCAGGTGTATTATTGGTTGTTGGATAGACTAAGTTCATTGCCATTTTATAAGATTTTTTCTTACCTAAGTTATACTAAGAGATGTATCTGTTATTGACTGCAACCTGTTTAATGATATTAAGTTATTTTCTATAATGTTTTTCTGATGATGGAACATTTAAAAGTCTGTGTACAAATGAATCAAAAGCTGCCACTTTATGGGAATATGAATGATTAGATTTATTATGAATAACTGTATCTGTGTGTGAGGGTTTATGTAAAATTGAAGATTAATGAAAATCATTCTTGTTCGTAACGGTTAGATCTAAAAAATTAATCGATTCAGTATCTTCTAATTCGACAGTGAATTTGATTTTTGGGTGTAGATTATTGAGGAATGAAAGAAATGGGTCTAATTGTCTATCAGTGCCTGAAAAGTATGTTATAATATCATCTACATACCGATACCAATATAGG
Source organism: Pissodes strobi (assembly GCA_016904865.1). Lineage (NCBI taxonomy): Eukaryota > Metazoa > Arthropoda > Insecta > Coleoptera > Curculionidae > Pissodes > Pissodes strobi. Next base: position 10,908 of record MU195257.1, on the reverse strand, counting down.
AATTTTGTACTTAAAGGATTGTTAAATATGTGTTTTTCTAGATTATCCATAAAGATTTCCGCCAATATCGGATTCAAAGGATTTTCCATTGTGATACCCTCATCGGACACATAATAATTATTCTTAAATTCGGAATAGTTTTAATCCAAGCAAACAGAAAGAGAATCTAAGATAACTTGTTTTATGATTGCAGTAACTTAATTCCTCGTGTGTTAATCAAATCTATTACCCCATTAGGTGCAACACTGTGAAACATATTTTTTTGAATTTCTAATGCTTAATTTTATTAATAAGCTCGTATCAAATTTATAATGCTAATTTTGGGGAAAAGTTACAATATTTCGATATTTTTAATACACCTGATCAAAAATTTAAATCTATTAAATATACAGGCTCAATTTCCAAACGTATTTCCAAAACCCTCTCCAAAAATAAGATAAAACCTGCTTTTAGAGCGAATCAGGAGTTTATTTACTAGAGTGTGGTCCTTGCCCAAAACTATACATACATAGGACAAACAAGTAGATCTTTCAAAACCACAGATAAAGAACATGAATCTAGTTTCTTAAAAACAATAACAACTCGCATTATAATTTACACTTAAATTCAGAAAAACACAAATTTTCCAAAGATTTAAAAATAGTACATATAGAGAACTAATCCAAAAAATTATTTGGAAAGCATGCAGATTAATAAAAAGAAAAAGTCAGGATTATTATTGAATGAACAATTGACACTAATTTTGCCCCATTGTGTAATATATACACATAATAACATAATGAACATTGTTGTTACTCTCTACCTTCCTTCAAATATTAATAGCAAAAATACTTGCCCATATTGTGTGCACCTAATATTAGTTGGAATTTCCATACCTTTAGGTTTACGGTCATCTTTCTGTTACCTAGTTATATTACTCTTGTACACTTGCAGTTACTCCGTTTGAAAAAGGCACCGTGTGCCGAGAAGGGTTTTGTTAAAGTAAATTGCGGAAATTTAAATCGTTTGTGTTTTTCTTTAATTATGCTAGCAAATTTAAAGCTCTTTGAAGTTCTAAAAATTTATTTCTACTGCGACCGTCATTCTACTGCGGCCCGTTGACAAGCCGCAAAATTTGCTATTTCAGTATCGAAAATATCAACATTATTAATTTTTCGATCGTAGAAGAAATACTACCCGAAGGAAAAACACATTCTCGGCCTCACTGCAGCAAAGGACCCCGCAGGGAGCTTATAGAAAAGTGGTTCAAATTGGCTGAAATTTTGATATGACATCAAAAAAGCCATTCACATTGTACAGGGTGTGACAAAAATGAAGCAAAATACTAATAGCTATCTTTTCCGACAAATAATTATTATTAATAGTACCGGTACAAATGATATTAACTAGAATATATCTAAAAATTTCGTATATATACCAGGTAAGTCAAAAAAGCAATTTTTAACGTACAGGGTGCGTCAAAAATGTTGCAACAACGCTACCAATAGAAAATGTACCTATTTCCTCTCAACGAATTTTTTATTAATAATATACTTCACGAAAATAAATTAAAAAACAAAATGTCAAATACGTACCTGAAGTCAAAAAAATTATTGTTAATATACAAGGTGAAATGAAAACTAACACTTTTCTCTTAGACCGACTTCTTGTCTTTAGCGCGCTATAACAGTATATCGATCAGTATTATTCTTCTCAAGTTATAAAGCAAATATTTCTTCGAAACATTTTCGGCATTCTGTAAAAATAATATCTGATTATAAAAACGGCTAAGCAGAGTAGTTTTATTTTAAAACAATTCTTACCGTTATAGAATAATTTGAATATTGGCATTATGGCTTCTGTTACCAGCATCCAAAACCGTTTCTAATAAGGTTGTAGCTGGATATTTTACAGTGGCTTCGTATCGCGAGTCACCCAGATACCACAAAACTGACGCAACATGGGCACACGTTCCTAGTGTCCTTGCACCAGATTTTAAGTACAGTAGTATCCTCGAATTGCATCGTCTTGGTATTCAATGAACAATTGGTGTTTAATCGAATTGCGGTGGCGCGAGTAAATGCGCAACCTAATTATGTTTTGATTATCCATTAGTGTATCTATTTGAATTACCCGGTATCCTCTGAGTTGTATCGTGAATGTAGGAAGGAGCAAGATTCAGCTGTTATATGTCTATAGTAATGTCCCTTAGATAACCCATATGAAGACGGGGAAACGCAGGGAAGTGATTTTGATCTAAGCGTCTCCATCTGGCATTTGTATAGTATATCGAAGATTTTCTTGTTCGACTCTTATTTGGAGGTTGTTTATTTCTCTTGATCTTGCCAATATCTCACGAGCTAATTGTACTGTGGCTCCTTGCATAACTATAGGCTCCCGATATTTGTTGATAATGGCACCACAGATCCTGTAGAAGTCCCCTAAGTTTGTATATGGAAGTATCGTTTCTGAAAAAAACTAAAAAATTGTTGGAATATGTCCATCCCTAGTGTTACTTTTCCTTTCACCATGTATATTAACCATAATCTTTTTGACTTCTCTGGTACGTGTTTGACATTTTGATTTTTAATTTATTTTCGTGAAGTATATTATTAATAAAAAATTCGTTGAGAGGAAATAGGTATATTTTCTATTGGTAGCGTCGTTGCAACTTTTTTGACGCATCCTGTACGTTAAAAATTACTTTTTCGACTTACCTGGTATATATACGACATTTTTAGATATGTTTTGTACCGGTACTATTAATAATTATTATTTGACGGAAAAGATAGCTATTAGTATTTTGCTTCATTTTTGTAACACCTTGTACAATGTGAATGGCTTTTTTGATGTTTCTAGTATATGTGTTCAATATTTTAAGCATAATTATGGTCATTTCGTAACATATAAGTGAAAACAAAACTGCATTTACAATTTGTGGTATCCTCTCAATACTAATAGTTTGAGAGCTGGCAGTAAAAACAACTACCTCATAAGTTACCACAGGTTTGAATTGACATGTCTGTACTCCTTTAAGTTGTAATTTTACAACTGTCCGTCTGCCGGGTGTGAGTGGTCGATTTATTAGTTTAAAATTTAAACAAAAAAAAATAAAATAGCTTATATCTCCCCAATTATTACCAGCATAGATATTTCATGAAAATGGCCAAAAATTTTAACAAAATTGAATTCGAAGGCGTCTGCCGTTGGAAGTGATCGCTATTTCGAAGCAGACAAAGTCAATTATTTCAAAAAAACGCCATGAACTTCCTCAAGGGTTATCGCCGTTATTTTTGTATCAAAATATTACTCAATATATTACTAATCAAAGTTAAAAGAGAAAACTTTGGCAGACGGTCGCATTCAAATCGCAGACGGGTTTAAAGTTGAAAAGTTAAAGAAAAATATCTTGACTTTAATTGCAAACTTTAGCGTATAAAAAGTGACCTATTTGGATTAAAGGTTTGCGATGTTTATTTAATTAAAGAATTAAATTTTTAAAATAAGCGTTTAACATAATATCAAACACCCCGTCAACTTCCTCACAAGTTACTTTCAATTTTTTTGACAGAATATTATTATTGTTGTGTAAGTAACGAAGACATATAAAGAAAATTTCGACAGACGATCACATTTTAAGAACAGACGGGCCTAAATTGGTTGCTATCAATATAATAAGGTAAGCGTAATATAATTTTTTCATTAAAACGTCCTCGGATGTAGAGCCCCTTAAGAAAAAAAAAAATAAGTACAAAACAAGCTATACCGAAATCTGAAAATAATAGGCCGTGACTCATCCCCAAACTTCTTTCCAAAAACTCACAAAATCCCAATATGACGAGCGACAAGTTTAGGCGTGCATAGGGAATACGTTCGTAAATTAACAATGTTAAAAACATTTAATTTTTAAAATATGATAGTGTATATTTACGCAAAGTTATTTCATATAAAACTATGTGTAACTTACTGCCTACATTTTTCAGTTTCGACTTTAGTGATATTATATTTATTTAATTTCAACCACTCAATAATAACAAAAAAACTACCTATTTTTTAAATAAAACCTAAACATTTATATTTTTGGTAGGGTTTAGAATAAACCTTAGTATCAAGTTAATACCATCGCAGAAAAAAGTTGGTACAACAAAAAGAAACAAAAATAAAACTCACAAACAAAATGTATGTAGCAAGCAATACGATAATAGATAAATAATATTATTATTAAGAAAAATAAAATGCAAAATGTCCAAGGTGGCATCAAACTCCCATCAATTTTCTTAGCTTTGTCTATTGGATTTCTTCCTTGGGGCAAAGTACCACCATGGTTCCAAAGAAACAAATCTAGCCTTGCTTCATTCACATTAATACCATTAGCCTACCATACCTCCAGCACACAAATTTTTCAATGCCTTCAATTTGCTCTTCCGATATATCCTGGGAATGGCCGAAAGAAGCAAAAATGTTGGCAATAATTACGTCTTTCTCGATAATGATGGAGTATAATCACTGCCCGTTAAAGCGTGATAGGCAGGTAACGCTTGAGAAATGATGTCTCCTAAATTTCTGTATATACCGTTAACAGAAACGTATCTCAAAATATTTTTTGACTGAAGTCCAGTTTTTACCCAAATTTGCACTACATTTGTTAATTTGCGCATATTTTCCACCGCTATTATTAATATATCGGTATCGGATGCACGCATCACAACATTTGTATTTTCTGATAGTTGGGCTGTATGAAATATAATCCTGGTATCAGCTTTGTTATGACTACAATATAAAAGCTTATTTAGAGGTTTTATATTGTAGTCATATCGAAGCTAGGATTATATTTCATACAGCTAAACTACCAGAAAATACAAATGTAGTGATACGTGCATCCGATACCGATATATTAATAATAGCAGTGGGAAATATTCATAAATTAGCAAACGGAGTGCAAATTTGGATAGAAACTGGACTTCAGTCGAAAAATAATTTGAGATACGATTCTGTTAACGATATATACAGAAATTTAGGAGACATCGTTTCTCAAGCTTTGCCTGTCTATCACGCTTTAACAGGCAGTGATTATACGCCATCATTTGCTCGAAAAGGTAAAATAAAGCCTTTTAACATTATCGAGAAAGACGTAAATATTGCCAAAATTTTTCCTTCTTTTGGCCATTCCCAGGATATATCGGAAGAGCAAATTGAAGGCATTAAAAAATTTGTGTGCTGGATGTATGGTAGGCATAATGGTAGTAGTGTGAATGAAGCTAGGCTAGATTTGTTTCTTAGGAACTATGATGGTACTGTGGTTTGGACCGTCGACCGAAGCGGACAGGATTGTACGGGGTCTCCTGAACAACGAGCCCGACCGCGTTTCAAACCGAAACCCGTGTTTCCATTATAACTCGGAAATTCTAATAGTGCATAGTGCTTATTTCTCATGTTCTAGCTTGGGTTTGTTATCAAACCCTAGTAATAGAAAAGAGATCTTATACGTTTTTTAGTTACCGGGGACGGATCCCCGGGCCAACACCGCTGCAATGTCCGAGACGGGAGATGATCTCTCCGAGATCTCTCGAGACTCAGACCTGAGCGACAGAGCGAAGACACTGAAGGAAATTACCAAACTAGTGAACAACCTGCAAGAGTATCCCAGGTGCGGCGAATGCCGTCACTGGCTCTCTATTTTCTTGAACGAGCATGCAGCGCAAGCTGAGTTAGAAGAAGCCTATGTAAGAGGCTCCTCGCATATCCTTCAATCGCACCCCAAGGGCATAAAGAACCGTAAGCAAATCGAGGTTAGATCGAAGATCGACTGCGGTCAAAAATCAAAAAGGGCCTTGTCGGCACCTAGTGCAAGCAATCCTCAATTAGCTGGCAAAAGCAGCACTTCACCACAGCTTAAGAAAAAAAGCCAGGTGACAACACCGTGATCACAAAAAAAAATAATGGAAAAAACTCAACCAATCGACCTTCCAGTGACCTTTGCGACTACGCAGTTAGCAACAACAACATCAGCTAAAATTGCGTCAGCCGAGACGTCGAAAGTAGATGTACTGGCCCCGCCTTCTTTAGCCGACCAAACTCCGCCCCAGCAATGGATCAGACTCCACCTCCACCTACACCTTCTGAACTCCTGGCATTGACAAACGTTCCGACGGGTACTATCCCCAAGGAAACCCCCTTTAAAAATCCCGTTAAAGACTCTAAAATTTAAAAGGAACATTAAGCAAGTACAACTGGACATAGGAGGCGTAGAAACGAGAAATCGATACGAGCCTCTCACCGACACTGACGATGATGGTAACGAAGGTGACGAAGCGAGGCAAAAAAACACTAGACCTCGCCGCGTCATCCCTCGACCAAAAACACCACTAAAGACCAAACCAGCACCCCCGCCGCCAATTGTCATTAAAGGTGGTGTCAAAAACTACCAAGAGTTCTTGGCTAATTTGGCGGCAGCTAATGTCCGGGACTACAAAATTAAATATACGAAAAACTCGGTTATAGTATGGTGTGCCGAGGCCAAGGATTGGACCAATCTTAAAAGGATATTCGATACAGAAGGGATGGAATATCACTCCTATGCAGACAAGCTTGCTAAGACGCACGCGTTCGTCTTACGAGGACTTGACGGAGGGATATTACCTCAAGAAATTAAGAATGCACTAATAGATGAATACAACATGAAAATAAAAGAAATATATCAGATGAAAAAGACTCGAACCCCACTGTACCTGGTGGTGACTGAGGGCACTGTCACCCTTAAGCACCTCAACAATAAATGCAGATATCTTATGAATATAAGAATTAATTGGGATTACCGCAGAAACGAAAAACAGATAATGCAATGTAAGAGGTGCCAAGGGCATGGGCACGCTTGGACGTACTGTCAGCGAGGGTGGCAGTGCTCACGATGCGCTGGCCCGCACCAAATAACTGAATGCAATAGCCAAACAGTCAAGTGTGCAAACTGCAATGAGGACCACCGATCCATTGATCCGGCCAAGCTAACCAGCTTGCACAGGCAAAGCAACCTATGTCTGGAAGAACATATAAACCAGCGCCGCCGCCAGCCAGACCGGCATGGCAGAAGCAACAACCCGCAGCAGATCCAGAGGCATTCAACAAGAACTTCCCGCCACTAAGACCCACTACAAGGAACAGTGTCCCTGAATAAGTGCGCGACAATGAACGAGTGAACAGAAACGTAAGTACCGGCAATTTTAGACAAAATACAGATAATGAAACAATCAATACCTTTACCAAAATCCAGTCAGTAACTAACAGTAGTCAACATGCAAGAACTTCTCAGGGCACATGAAGACTTCGCAGGCTGCCTTGATAGCCAGATAATTGGAATGGCTACGCCCATTTCTATCTTTGTAAATATGTAAATTGTACATATTAAATGTTGTGTTCGTCAAAGCGTAGAAGGGTTTTTCAACGTGCTTTTCCCTACAGAGACACTCACCTATAAATCATTAGCATAAAACTAAGCTACAGAAGCACAAACATCCTGCGGGTAACCCATAACGCAAATCTATTGAAGGCACAGCCACGTAATATGTGTAAATTGTCTGAAATTGCCGATACTATTCATATAATGCCTGTTTCCCTACTGCGTAGGGCATACCGACGAGTCGAGCGATAAAGGCTGGCCAAGTGTGATCAGCCTCGTTCTGAAACTCGCCGGGCTAGAGTAAGGTAGTTATAAGTCTAGTACTATAATTAGAATTGTACTTTATAGGAAATAAATATGATATGATATATATGATATGGTACTGTGGTGTCCCAAGAAAGAAATCCAATAGACAAAGTTAAAAACTTTGATAGGAGCTTGATGCCACCTTGTCGAAAAATACTAATAAATAAAATAAAAAGGGTTAATCAAGTTTGCGCCATCTGGAACTATCCAACAAAGCCTAATCAATTTTTTTTTTAATCCTGAAGAACATGGCTTGGTTTTAGTAGATGGAAGATACCAATTGGAATGGTTTACTGGACCACAAGCCCCTCCTACAATTGATGAGATTTGCAAAATCCCACCTCCGGACATATATGAACATGAAATCCCAGCCACAGACATAGATGAAGATGAAATATTTTACAATGCAAGTAGTGATGAAGATGAATAGTACAAAAAAGTTTTATTTTTGTTTCTTTTTGTTGTACAACTTTTTTCTGCGATGGTATTAACTTGATACTAAGGTTTATTCTAAACTCTACTAAAAAATATAAATGTTTAGGTTTTATTTAGAAAACAGGTAGTGTTTTTGTTATTATTGGGTGTTTGAAATTAAATAAATATAATATCACATAATCATATAATATCACTAAAAACCGAAAAATGTAGGCAGTAAGTGACACATAGTTATATATCAAATAAATTTGCGTAAATATACACTATCATATTTTAAAAATTAATTGTTTTTAACATTGTTAATTTACGAACGTATTCCCTATGCACGCCTAAACTTGTCGCTCGTCATATTGGGGTTTTTGTGGGTTTTTCGAAAGAAATTTGAGGATGAGTCACGGCCTATTATTTTCAGATTTCGGTATAGCTTGTTTTTCACTTATTTTTTTTCCTTAAGGAGCTCTACATCCGAGGACGTTTTAATGAAAAAATTATGTTACGCGTACCTGTTCTTAGAATGTGACCGTCTGCCGAAATTTTCTTTATACGTCTTCGTTACTTACACAACACTAATAATATCCTGTCAAAAAATTGAAGGTAACTTGTGAGGAAGTTGACGGCGTTTTTTGATATTATGTTAAACGCTTATTTTAAAAATTTAATTATTCAATAAAAAAAAATCGCAAATCTTTAATTCAAGTAGGTCACTTTTTCTACGCTAAAATTTGCAATTAAAGTCAAGATATTTTTCTTTAACTTTTCCACTTTAAACCCGTCTGCGATTTGAATGCGACCGTCAGCCAAAGTTTTCTCTTTTAACTTTGATTAGTAATATATTGAGTAATATTTTGACACAAAAATAACGGCGGTAACCCTTGAGGAAGTTCATGGCGTTTTTTTGACATAATTGACTTCGTTTGCTTCGAAATAGCGATCACTTCCAACGGCAGACGCCTTCGATTCCAATTTTGTTAAGATCTTAGGCCATTTTCATAAAACATTTATGCTGGTAATAATTGGGTAGATATAAGCTATTTTATTTTTTTTTGTTTAAATTTTAAACTAATAAAGCGACCACTCACACCCGGCAGACGGACAGTTTTAAAATTACAACTTAAAGGAGTACAGACATGTCAATTCAAACCTTTGGTAACTTATGTGGTAGTTGTTTTTACTGCCAGCTCTCAAACTATAAGCCTTATTATTTTACCGCATACTCCAAAATGGAATTTGGCAGCCAATATCTCGAAAACCGTTCGAACAATTTCGTTAGTGCAATGATAACTTTTGATCGGGAACTCGAAAATAACATCATATCAAAATTTTAGCCAATTTGACCGGAAACCACTTTTCCCTACGGGGCCCTTTCATGATTGGCCGAAAATGTAACTTTTCCCCCTAAGTATATAATATAATTATGTTTTTACGTTCTGCTCAAAGTTCTGGTTAATTTTTTAAATAGATTGTTATGTGAAAAATATTTCTTCCTAAATAAAAAAAACTATTTTAGAATGATTTAATTTTATTGTCAATAATTGCAATATAGGAAGACTTTTCATCACTCACGATCTTGAAAATTGCAAGTTTTATCGCAAAAGTGCGCAATTTAAAATCATATCTAAAAATGTGGCAATGAATATGATTGTGGAAAGGGAATAATAATTAATTTTGGCCAACTCATATTTTATGTTTTCCGTAATTCCAGTGACTTTATTTTAATATTCAAAATATTTTGGTTAGTCAAACTTCCTCTGACAGTTTTCAAGTTAATACTCATTTTAGTTAACGCTAAGTTTTATCCGCGTTATATGACAAAGTGCAATAATACAAATAT
>JAEQML010071223.1:0-16278 GCA_016904865.1 Pissodes strobi | reverse complement strand
ACAGTCAGTCCAAAAAGTCTCCGTACACTATCTGCTTTATATAGGATTTCTCTGTTGTCTTTAATTTATTAATTGAAACTACGAGAGAATATGTTTTCATCAATAATTGAAACATACCTAACGGTTATTAGTAATAATTATTGCAACAACGGAACATTTTATTTTTAAGTTACATCAACATTTTAAAAATTTATACAAAATTAATGTCAAAAAAGTCTTTGTACACTTATGAATTTCATTGAAAAAAGCAAGTTATATTAGCTGCATTTCATCAAGGTACCTATGGCTCGCCAGCCTAAAAACAAATGAATAATTGTCGGCCATAATTTATTATCTGTCACTTATTGTTGGTAGATTTGCAGTGAGTTTTCAAAGTGGTATTAAAATGAGCGAAAGAAATCGTGAAATTCCATTTCCAATCCGAAAGTTGATAATTAATTTGTCGAAAGAAGAAAAATCCTTTAGAAAAATAGGAAAAATTGTTAAGAAGCCGCATACTACCGTTCAGTACATTGTAAACCAGTATAAATTAACGGGTTCCTACAAGATTCGACCACGATCTGGCCGTCCCAAAAAAACTAACTCCGCGTGAAGAGGCTAGTATTGTTAGGCAAGTAATTATAGATCCCAAGAAAAGTGCACCAAAATTAAAAGAAGAAGTACGCGAACTATTCTCGAAAAATGTTTGTTCACAAACGGTGAGAAATTGTATACACAGGGCAGGCTATAAGGGACGTGCAGCCAGGAAAAAGCCGTTAATTTCGGAAGCTAATCGAAAAAAGCGGTTAGCTTTTGCTAGAGAACACGTTAATAAGCCTCTTGAATTTTGGGAATCTGTAATCTTTAGCGACGAAACTAAAATTAACCTTTTTGGATCTGATGGTAGAGCTAAAGTTTGGAGAAAGAAGAATACCGCCTTTGATATCAAAAACCTCTGTTCCACGGTAAGACACGGGGGAGGCAGCGTTCTGCTATGGGGATGCATGTCCGCTGGAGGAGTTGGAAATTTGCATTTCATTAATGGGACCATGGATCAGCATGTCTATATGAACATTTTGCGAGACAATTTACGAGAAAGTGTGCAGAAATTAGCGCTCGAGGGAAGATACATTTTCCAACAGGACAATGATCCGAAACATACTGCAAACTTGGTGCGAGAATGGATGATCCATAATGTGCGACAGCAGCTCCAAACACCCCCGCAATCACCTGATATTAACCCCATTGAACATTTATGGGAGGAACTTAAACGGCGCGTTCGCAAACATAACGTTTCAAGTAAGGAAGAGTTAAAAAACAGAATATTGCACGAATGGGAGAACGTTCCAGCAGAAGTTACTAGAAAGTTGGTTTCAAGCATGACAAGAAGGTTACAAGCGGTCATCAAGGCCAAGTGCGGTCCCACTAAATATTAGTTTGAAGAATTTTTTTCTTTTCTGTTAAATTTTTATTAGAAATTGTTAAGTGTATGGAGACATTTTTGACATTAATTTTGTATACATTTTTATAATGTTGAAGTAACTTTTAAATAAAATGTTTCGTTGTTGCAATTATTACTAATAATCATTAGGTATGTTTCAATTATTAACAAAAATATGTGCTCTCGTAGTTTTGACTAATTAATTAATCCTATATAAAGCAGGTAGTGTACGGAGACTTTTTGGACTGACTGTATATATATATATATATATATAACTAGATTTCCTTATTTAGGGTTATCAATACTTCTCAAGATCGTGAAGCTTTTGAACAAAGAAATATTCTAGGAGGCAGCTTAAAAAACTTACTTCCACAGCCTGAGCAGCGTTTAATAAAGGCTTTAAGTGACACAAGCATACACACGTCAAGTACAGTTACAGGTAACGCTTCTTCCGATATTTAGTAGTAATAATAATTTAAATATTTGCCGGATTGTCCGAAGAATTGCTAAACAATAATAGCCCTCATAATAAATGTAGCGTATCATACACACAAAAAGACAATTTAAAATATTTATTTTTGACGTGAAACTTCTTTGCTTAAGGGCGCGACAATTTTCGAGCGTTACGATAATTTCGATCGCGCGGGGGGAGTTCAAAGAGTGCATCAGCGGTAACAGGAGGGGGAATATGCAGGCGCTTGATTGGGTGATGGCCGGCGGGAGAGGAAATGGATGCGTAGCGTTGTCTATGTAGCAGCTACGTATGTGTTAGTGGGAATGACCGGAAGAGGAGACGGCTTACTAATAATTCTAATAATTTAACTGTGTCTATAGTTGTTTAGGAAGAAGTTTCAATTCTCTGGCGCGTGGACTTCATGCACAAATATTTTTTAACAAAAATATTTTCAATAAATTATAAAATTAGATACATTAATTAACACAATTAATTACGCTTTTTGTTTGATTCCATTTCAACTACATAATTTTAATTTGATTGCGCTTGCAACAGCTCTTCTTCAATATAATTGGTTTTGTACCGGTTCAGTTCCGAAAATGTATGCTAGTGGTTTATCAGATCCTAGAACAGGTACGATTATTGTTGTAAGTTTACAAATACTTACTTAAAAAAGAACTGCGTTTGTAGACATTTTCCAAATTGCCCAAAATGTTTATCTCAAGTTATCCCTGTTCATGAAATGTATGTGGATATTCCATTTTTAAAAAGGGTACAGCAAATTATGAAACTTTAAGTACTTGCAAATATTTTTAAAGCATTACAGAAGGGCTGGTTTCAGTTAATAATATCCATAACATAAATGTATTAACTACTAACTCTTTTATATTCTAGACATATATATCACTGAGAATAGTCTTAAATACATAAACATTTTTGTATAGGAAGTATTTTAATTAATGGCCTCCCATCAAAATCAAAGGTACCATTTATCTCCAAAACATTGGATCAAAAAAACTCCTCGATACTGTTGACTTGATAACACAAAATTCAAAGGAACTTTAAATAAAATATTCTTGAAACCTAATAAGCGTCTAATGGGGGCAAATTGTATTCAAAATTTAATGTTTAATTCAAAACTTTAATATTTAATTCTGAACAGTTACCTCCTTAAAACAAGGATCATCAACAACATGATTTTGTCCGATTCTCTTTGCTCTCGGGATTTAAATATTTAATTTTTTTTAAAAGGTTAGATTAACATAACTTTTAATCACTCATCAGACGAAGTAAAAGTAAAATTTTATAGTGATAAAAAAGCTCGGCGTTTTTTTATTCAGTGGGGGAAGATTTTCCAAAACATGTTTTCCGATGATTTTAAGTACAGTTTTACAAAAATAGTTGCTGCATGCTTTTATTACTATAGCTGGTAAACTTTTTTTGAGAAACGTTTACATTTACAATACATTCTTTTACACACATTTTTTATTATATTAGTAACAGATGATCCAAGTAGTCTCAAAAAAGAGAAGTCACGTTCCCTCGAAATCACCAATATTGCAATGTGGAGTGAAGACGTGGAATATGTGGAGCTTCAGAAAGCAGATAAAGGTCTCGGCTTTTCTATTCTAGATTACCAAGATCCAATGGACCCTAAGTCTACGATTATAGTTGTAAGAAGCCTGGTACCCAACGGACCTGCTGAAGCAAATGGAAAAATCACTCCAGGTAAGTTCAGTTGCAATTCCTGCAGATAAATTGGTAACAGTGGGAATCGCTATAAGAGATATTTTTATATAATATTAAACTGATCAGTTATTTAGTTAATTTATTACATTTACAGCTAAATATACAAAACAAATATTTGCCTTTGTATATAATATAAATATTTATTTATTTCAACGGAAAATCCATTTTGCAATAACAATACAGTAAATACAATTATAAAAGCAATCATAAAATTAGTGAAAACAATAGCAGACAAAATATAAAATCATTGATACAAAACACAACCTATTTGATAGAAAGTAGCCGATCCAACCGCTTTCTAAATGTTAATAGGTCCAACCCAAAGGGGTCCAAGCCAACGGTGTTGAGACAGCGAACCATGCGAGTTATTGGGCTATAAAAGCCATAGTTAGTGTTGTGGAACGGAATCCTGAACATAGTACTATTCCTAGTTCTATGAACAGTATTGAAATTAATCTCACGAAGTAACTGCGGAGCGCAGACAGATCCATTAAGAAGCTTAAAAATAAACTGTCGTCGCTGACTCAACTCAACCATATTAAAGTCTCGCATTACTGTATTATAATTAATTGAATAATTAGTATCATTATAAATATTAATGTGCGCCTTAAAAGCCAACGTGCGCAAGAACCTACGTTGAACACTCTCTAAAGAGTCGATCTGACACTGATAATAAGGCGACCGAGCGACAGATGCATATTCGAGATCCGAACGCACTAATGATCACTACAACAGCTTAAATGATTGAGCACTAAGGTCACTTCCGTATCTAGAGATAAAACCCAATTTTTTAAACCCTTCCCGAATAATTTTATTAACATGTGATTTAAAAGTTAATTGACTCTGAAAGCGACTCCAAAACAGCACCATTCAAAAAATATTTATTCTTAGGTGTGTTGTAAGATCGACCAAAAGAGATAGAAAACATTTCTTAACATTGAGGTCAAGACCATTATGACAAGATCAAACAAACAATCTATCAAGATCACACTGCAAGTCAAGAGCATCAGACTCAGACCCAATGCACTTGAACAGCTTCAGATCATCGGCAAACAGTAAACAGTTGGAATGAATAAAAGAATTACCAATGTCATTTATAAACAAATTAAATAACAGGACCGATATGAGATCCCTGTGGGACTCCCGAAAGAACACATATTTCACTCGAAATATAGTTATTTATGCGCACGCATTGGCCTCGCCCAGACAGAAAACTGCGTATCCATCCTACCACCGAATCACCAAAGCCAAGAACACTCAACGTTTGTAACAATAGTTTATGATTTACCCTTTTAAAAGCCTTCGAGAAGTCGGTGTAAATACTATCAACACACACCCCTCTCTCGAAGGCCCTCAACAAGAACTGCTCATAAATGAGCAAATTTGTAACGGTTGATCTTCCCTCTGCAAATCCGTGCTGGTTATCTACAATAAGCTCTCTACATGTCCAAATCAACCGGTCCGATACAAGCCTATCAAAGAGTTTAGGTATGACTGATGGTTTTGCAGTACCTCGATAATTACTGATATCCTGCCTGTTACCTGATTTAGAAATCGGAGTCAAATAAGTTGTTTTCCAATAGTCAGGAAAATAACCGTAAGTGATAAATTAAATATAAAATGCAAAGGTTTACATAACGAGTAAATGCAACTTCTTATAAAAACCTGTGGCAGGCCATCTGGACCAGGAGAATTGGACATTCCTAAATCGCTAATACTATCAAAAACAGCACTCACTGTTATAAACACAGATGAGATATCTACAGTCTTATTCGGTACGAAATCAGTAACCCGAACATTCTCACTGGTATAAGTGGCTGAAAAATGCCTGGCAAACAAATTCACAATCCGTTCACCACCCACCGCCGATTAATCGCCCAAAAACATTGAGTTAGGGTACTCATCGGCACTGCGTGCATTATTAATATGTCGCCAGAATAGCCTGGGATCAGTGTGTATTTTTCGTTCTATATTATCTAGGATAGTTCGTATAGCAAGTGGCCTGAAGGGCCTTACAGCTTTCCCGCAGAGTAGAAAAAATTTTATAATTATGGTCGGAACCACTTTCTTTAGAAAGACGATGAGCAATCTTTTTCTTTACCCCCAAATCACGAAGCTCCCCCGAAAACCAAACTGGAAAATTACTTGACTTGCACCGCTTGACTGGTACAAACTGATCAAGCACATCATATAAAATATTATAAAAAATTTCAACAACTGCATTAATATTTTTTCCTAAAAATAATTCATCCCAATTGACATTGTGCAAGTAGTTATTTATCACGGGAAAGTCACAGTTTTTAAAATCAAAGTAAAAAGACTCAAACTTTAAGTTAAATATCATAGGCAGAATGGTGCTGTGTTGTGCCCAACAAGCAATCGTCAGCCAAAGATACCCTTACATCTGCATTATTGCTAAATATCAGATCTAAAAACTGATCATTCAAATTTGAATACATGTTAAGCTGTAATAGATTCAAATAACTATAGCCCAAACAAACAGTATCGGCCGGCGAGGAAAAAGGGCACTCGACGCCCAGGCTCTCGCCATAACGAGACCACTGGCAGTTCGGTAGATTAAAGTCACCACAAATTATGTAGTTACTTAATGGAAATTCATCAGCCACCTCCAAAACAACTCTGCAATGTTCCTCGTACAGTTCACTATGCGATTGTGGGGGCACATATACCGATCCGAACACATACTTCCTATGACCACATGACACCTCCACAAAAACGGGTTCAACAGTTGATGAACTTAAGCGAATTCGTCCGGATCTCAATTCACTACGCACGGCAATCAGCACTCCACCCCCTCTCAGCTTACCCGTACTTGCAGGGTCACGATCGCATCGAAACACATGAAAATTTTGAAAGCCCAATTCGGAGTCACTGTAGTCACCGGTCAACCAGGTCTCAACGAGAATTGTAACATCGTATAAACACAGATTAACACTATGACTGAGGTCCCTAATTTTAGTACGAACTCCTCCCACATTCTGGAAATATCAGTGTAGTTTATCACGCCCACCATCCACCACTAATCGTTTTTTTGGTAATTTTTTGACTTGCTCGTTGTTGCTACATTATGGGCTTCATCAGTGTGCCGGGTATCAACACCATATTGCCTAACTCCAGTCGAAACCTTAGTGATAAAGGGATTACCATTTCTGTATTTAATAGTTAAGTTGGTCTCACCATTACTCTTTCTCTCATTTAGATCAATACATAACTTCTTGAATTGACTACGTTGAAGATTAGTCAAATCTGGACTTAGCTTGACTAAGGAATCTTTTAATTTGTACTTGTTCTTTAAACAGTTTTGGGCCTGAATTTTGTCAGAAAATATTAATCTTATTGATCTCGGTCTCTCATTGGTGGTTCTTTTACCAATTCTAAGGACCTTAAAATCAGTATCGGCGCTAAAGTCCAAACTTTCAAGAGTTCTACGTGCATGGGCCGTATCATGAGTAATACGTTCATTAGTCACTTCGGATGTGCTCTCCTCAATATTAAATAGAATAACATTCTTGGATCTGTCATTTCTCTCCTGGATCTCTACAATTGGGTCAACCGGGCTCAGTCCTCGATCAACCAAACTAGATGCCTGTACTTGAGGGTCATTTTTTACGTCTTGCAAAGATTGATGCAGTTCTAATCGAAGTTCAGTGACCTCTTTTTCTAAATGATTAATCTTTTCTTTTTGGATATATCATCAAGTAAAACTTGAATTTCATTTCTCTGATCAAAAATAAGGCTCAGTACCTGTGAGAAAACATGAAATAAATCTTTATTGCTAACATTATTTTTTTTTGGAGATTATTCAATTGATTACGTACATCGCCAGGTGTGACAACAGCACTATGAGCGGCCTCAGCCCGGCTCTTAGATATATTTCGAACTGACCGACCTCGATTGAATTTCGAATGGTCTTGTGACCCTGTTATGTCATTAGGTACAGATTCAGTATTATCTGGAACACACCCGGTAGAAACACGCTTTGAGCAACTTTTTCGGCAGGTAGAACATTGCTATCCATGTGAGCCAGACTTCTTAGAAAGGGCAGACAGTTTTTCAAATTCGACATTCACCCTGAACACCCCTTATGAATCCAGGAGTAGCACCCGCAGCATTCAATTGCTATTTGATTGGATCTTATTAAACGTTCGCATAAAGGGCAGCAAGTATGTTTTTCATCCATTAGAACAATAATTAATTTGTTTTAAAATCAAAATAGCGAAGCTTTAATAATAGCGGCTAAAATTTGAGATAACCACCCAATGGGCAAGCTCACAATACAGCGATAACGAACAAAGTAGAACTGCAGGAATTCAAGTTTTTGTTAGTAAACCGAACAACTATGTGTATTAAATGCTGTTATATCAATTGTTAGTTTATAAGTTTCATTTTATTTTTATATTATTTACTAAAGAAGGGTGACATTTTTATAAAAAAAAAACTCCGATGCTAAATAATCATCGTTAAATATCGAAACAAATAAATACATGCATAAGCGATTAATTTTAATTCTTTCACAGTGCCATATAGTTATAAAAGACCGCAAACTGTAAATATCATGTTTTATTTTCATGATAAAACATCAAGACCCAACAATAAAACCTTATTTATAGGTTTACTTTTAAATAATGATTATATATTCCATTCATCATCCATGCATGCATTGATGCTGTAACCCTCGGATGAGCTGTTTCATATGGGGCAACGCCCAACATGAAATGACCCGTGCTTTTTTCATAAAACAAATTACACCACCGTGTCTTAAAGTGAATCTCTCAGACTTTTATTTATTCTCTATCGTTTCTTTACATGTTTAATAGATTTTTGTTCTAATTTTAAAAATTCTATAGTTGTTTTAAAAATCATATAATTAACGTAATTAATTAGAAATATGTATTGTCACGGCTAAACCATCCGAATGTTTTTGTGCTATCCTATAGAACTAGCCTTGTCGGGTCTACGTGTTTTCGTATGAGTCATCGCCGGCCGAGAAGATTCGGGAGCTGTGGTATTTTCCCGATGCGTGCAGCCATGGTCGAGAATAATATCAAATAATATTCTACTACGATAAGAAGACCTATCCTTATAGGCGCACGTGAAACGGCTTGGAGAGATCAATTCGCTCATAATATTTTAATTCGCGGCGGTAACCCTCGGACGATTCGTGCAATTCATGCGCCAAGTTGCCAGTATTACTTATATTACCTTTGGAGAGAGAGAGCAGATACTTTTATCGGTTAAAGAAGGTCAACCTGGTCAACAAATAAATAGTTTCCATGAAAATGGATTTAGGGTACGTGCTATAGGATAATTGTACTTCTTAGCAGAATTGGGTACCAGAAGAACGACAGTCGTTTTATCGGGATCAAGTACCAGAGCATTTTGTATTCTTTTAGATACAACAAAATCAATGAAATTAGTGATTAATGGTGTTCCAAAGTGTTTGCAGTGTTATATACCTAAATTGTCTTTGTTTAATCAGTAGATTCTGTATCATTCTAGACAAAGATGCAATGTCAATATAACATTACAGGGTAAAACAAATATTTGACAGAAGGGAAGAAGTTAAAAAATCAGAATTTTTCAATTATGTTATCAATAATAATTAATGAAACTAAAGTTAGTAAAAAGATAGGTAAGCGTTAAAAGAAGAAATTGTGAAAGATTTGTATGACTAATTTTTAGCAAGGGAAGTTCTGACTATTTTTTTTTATACCTTTTAACTGGAGTAAATTAAAAATTCAAAAATTCCTAGCTACTTTATAAGCTTAGTGAAAATATCATTTTGTTCTGCTTAGATTAAAAATTTAAAAATAAATGAATGAACATGTTTTATGTTTAAACAAAGCAATTTAAATATCTATGCCCTATTTTCTGAAATAAAACTTGACAAATACCTACAACTGACATAAAACACAATTGCAAATATAACACTTTTGATTTGCAGTTATTCGCTAGCGTTTGAAATATACAGTACGTTCATGAATTCTGCCACAAATTCCATGCCCTGTATATTGTTGTTTTTTTGGATTACCATTTTCAAAATTTTAACTGGGTATAAATTATAAACGGCGTGGAATAGATCCAAACGGTTTTCACTTTTGTTTTTCGTAAACTATCTGATCTGTTGATTTGACCTTACCGATTTTTCCGAGAAAATTTTATTTCTATTTAAATAATACAATACTAGCAGATAGCTTATGTAGAAAACTTAATTTGGCAACCGACATAAATGGTATGGTAGCGTGAAAAAAATTGCAATTTAATAAATCTTGACATATTTCAGCGTTTGTATACAAAATGTATTACGTACTTTACTCTAAATCGAATTTGTGGAAAAATTTATATGCGACTTTTTAAGTTTAAGACAAGCATTAAATAAATATGAAACTTTCTATTAATGAATTGATTATATGGTGTGCTAAATAAAAAAAAACTTTCATTAGAAAAAGGAACACGTACCTAATTATAGCCTTATAGTGTTTCCATAGAAAAAATTGTCATTTTAAGATAGTATTTCAGAATTTTTCTATGCAGAAGTATTCCTCAAATATGTCAATGTTGTTTCTGGGCACATTGTATAATAAATAAAACATGTATGTACAACAAAATAATTTTTCGTATACTTCGTATTTTTCGATTAAATCTGAGGTTAAATCTAGAGATATAAAGATACGCTGAAAATGCTAAAAATGAAAGGAAACATGTTATATGGCAAGGGTCATAAGAGGCTCGCTTAATATCTAAATTTGAATTACATGAGGTCCCGGATAAGAATGCACGCTACAAGTATCTCAAAAACTGCTGTATCTCGTATTGATGCGTGAAAACGTATTTCGTCATTGCCACATTTTCCCAAATAAAGGATCAAATCTAAATTTTTTATTCTTGCAAAAAGTTTGCCTTAAGTATCTAGAATACATAGGTGCAAGAATAGATTTTTTTTTCTCAAATGGTAATGGAAAAATAGAATTAAATGTAAAAAAGTAATTTTCTTCTAGCCGCGAGGGTTATAAGTAGAACTCTACTATTTTGTTTTTCGCACAGACGATCTCCCGGCGCGAATTGGCAACAGCAAGTTCGCCGCAGCCGTATTTCAAGGGACCTTGCATGGATGGGGCCAAGCTTTTCAGAGTTTGGCCCAATTTCGGGGTTCAAATCTTTAACGTGTGATGGATATTATTATCGTAGTAGAATATTCTTAATAATATAGAGAGGCCTCGCTTCGTCCGGAATATTCTAAACATATGCATATTTTAAACTGGATATAAATAGAGGACAGATCGGGTGTTGCATTAGTTAATAATTGAATGTTGAATTGTAAAGAGCTATTAGTTGTAAAGTTGTAAGAGTAGTTTGGTGTGTTTAATTGTATAGAGTGATAAAGAGAATATTAGTTTAAAATAGTAAAAGTTGTAATTTTGTCAGAACCCACGGGAAATCAGTATCATCAAAGCTAAGGATCCCACATAAAGTTAGCACGCAACTGTAACAGTTCGATTTTGCCAATGTCAAATATTTTTAAAATTTCATTTATATGCCGCATTTGAGGAAAAAAAGAAGCTGTATTTTGCACTCATCGGTTCATTCATTCTAAATTTATTGATTTGATTTGCTAAAAATTCGCTTGAAATTGCCGCTTTTCTTAATATAAATTACCTATATTCTAAGTATAGGTTAAGGATATATTCGTATTAGCATTTATAACACGTTGTGACTATTTATTTTAGTTGATAAGCGATGCACATTATTATTAGAATAGCTTAGCTTGATTCATATTACATTACCGTAGAACGGTCAACGAACCGATTTATATATATATATATATTTTTAAGAATTCTGTTAGTGAAGCCTGCAAATACTCTGCATTTGACACGTCGATCCATATTTTAATTTTGTTGGCATATTTTCTAACCTTTTGGGAACCCCTTGGTTGCGGAACACCAATTACCGGCCGCCATTTCTGAAGATCGTTAGATCGTTTTTGGACCTCTGCTTCAAATATATTTATCGCTTTATACGGCAGCCTGCAGTTTTTGTAAGGTTCGTTCCAAACAATAGGGATGGGCTATCCATCCGTGTTTGTCGCTCTCGATTTAGATTTTTACAAGTTTATCATTCTCGTAAGAGTATTTCCTAACATTTCTTGAAAAATGTAATTTTAGCTCACTATTCGTGGCTTCCGCCGTCGTTTATCATCCTAATAAATTAGAATTAAGGCGTTTATTGTCTTGGAATTATTCCCCATATCGAAATCGCTCGGCTTGTTTCAGTCCATCCCTACTTCTTAATCGGACGTAAGCAAACTCAAATTGACGAAAACGATCGAGAGTTCCTTCTAGTTTGACCGTTTGGCGAGGAGAGAAGCCTTCTGCTAGTGCAGTTAGAGACTCCACGTCTAGTTTTTGATTTAATTCACCCCATTTATTGGGGATATACTGAAATCTCGTGGTGTTTTGACACGACCGATTTTTCTGGATCTACATACTGTACTGGGTAAGCATTTTCTCTGGAATTAATCTTTTTCTATTGCCTGTGAAGCGCGTGGATGCCATGATGCTAACGTTTTTTTTCTTTCATTATTTCTAGAGGGTTTCCACGTTCGTCATATAAGACCGAGACCGTCGAATCTCTTATAGTTAGCCCTCACACACAGGATCGAGGTAATTATTGCTACCGTTTTTGCCTAAATTAATGATTTAATTGCTTATCTGTGTTACCTTTTTTTGTGCATATACCGCCATTTGCTTTGGCGTCCCACATGTTTCTTATCTACTGCATTTTATCTAATCCGAATTTTTATTTTAATGTAATTTTAATTTTGATCGTATGGGGAAGTTTATATTTTCTTTTAGGAGTGGTTCATACCCATCTTTTTTATATTCAAGTTGTCTGAACCTTAGTATATTTTATTTGCCGACGGTCATTGAAAATAATTCATTTCTTTTTTGGGGAATTTATTTTATAAAGAAAATATATTCATGCGAGGGGGGGCTATGGTTTTTATTAAAGTAAGGGGGCTTCGTCTAATGCGCACTGGGTTATTACAGGGCTTTTTCCTGGAGGGCCACCACGCTTGCCAGCAGGCCACTACCTTTACCTGCTGCTAGAATCACCCTTTCCTAGAGGGTTGGAAGCAGGCTTTACCAGCAGCACTTATCAGCCAATCTCGACACTGAGCTATCGATAACTCGGCTAGATCTTCCCCTCGGGGCCATCGAGAGGTAGTACCTGAGGTATCTAGAGGTGCTCGGCGCCTCCACCAGAGTTCGACGACCGGATTTGGGGTATTATACAGAAGCTTTATGTTTCATTGATTCGTTTGTTTATCTGTTTAATATAATCGCTTTTAGTTATCATTCTGTTAATATAAATGAAACTTTTGCCGCCAAGCTTCGAGATAGCTCATTAATTTTATTTTCATTTATTCACTTGTTTATCGGACCAGTTAATCTGTTTGCTCTGAATATTCTCTCTTTTTAATATACGTCAAGCGTTGGTTCAATAATTTTATTCTTTTCATTCATTTATCAAGTAATATAACCGCTCTGAAGTTTCTCTCTTTATAATATGAATCAAACATCGACAGCCACGCTTTCAATAGTTTTATTCTAGTTTTGTTCCTTTATTAACTTATCGAGTCTGATTTAATTATTGTGGCAGTTCATTGCTACATATTATTATGGCTACATTTAAAATCGGTGCAGCTATTAGCGCACGCATAACTAGTGGTAATTAGCTTAGTTAACGTCAAAGTGATCACTTTGGTGAGTAGAATTTAAGGCATTTAGTTTGGGTTAGTTTGGGTTAGTTTGCCTTACATACAGAACCGAGTATTAACAACTGAATTGGTCTCCGCACAATCTCCATATTGTGCTCTGTTTATTTCATCAATTACTTTAATAGCCATTTAACATTTTACTTCAGATAGATTGTTGCTGTATTAAAAAAAAAGAACTTAGTAGCAAATATATTGTTCCTTAAATTTTAGTTTGTGTTTTCTTGATAAGTTAAGCCAATTGATTAATTATTGATTTAATAAGCCAGCCTATATTCTCGTTTTCTTGTTGGTTTGAATTTAAGTACCGATTGATTTAATGAGCCGACCTAGCCACCCTGCACAACACCAGCAGAGCTTTTTCCATTTAGTTGGCTAGAACGGGTGGCGCTCAAACGACCCCACTACAGGGGCCGGGCATTTGCAATACAACTCTCCGGGGCTAGGTTCTTTTTTAATTAATTGAAAAAAAATTAGTTTCATTTTAATTTCAATCAGAAAAACGTGTTGCACAACTTTGAGGATATTCAAAGATCAGTCTTACATGCTAAACAAGAAATAAAAGATCAATAGCACAATGTTTAATTATTTTGTGTTGCACTTTTTTTGTGCTGATAATGAAGTGAAAATCTATTTTAGCGACTTTGTTTATATGTATGCTTCTAAATATTGCGAAATATCACTGTAATAATATTTGTCTGGCACGACTTTTTTGCCGGATAAAAAGTTGATTGGTTCGGATAGGCCGAAATCTTTTAAAATCCAAAATAAAAATCCAGTTCCGCATTTTAAACGATAAAGGTGATATTGTTACCCTAGTGACGAAACGACGCATTTGAAATGTGGCGATCATCTTGTAGAGCAGAAAAATATGCCATAATAAAGTGAAACAATTTATTTTAAAGTATTCATTTAAATAAGCAAAAATTTTAAAAGTTTTCGTTTTTTCTCCGGATATCTGTGGAAGTATTCGGATTTTTTTAAATATCTTGATGTATCAAATTGGGCAATTTTGCCTTAATTTAACCAACTTTAAATCTCTTAAGGTTTGTGAGATTTCCATGCATACACTCGAGCTGATTATCCTTAATTTTTCGAATAGTGATAATCGATTCTAAGAACTGCTAGGAGCGAAATATGATTTCGGGGACGATCCCTGTTTGTGTTTGTTTAGATGATTCAGAATGAGTTGCTCCTTTTATCAAGATTTGAATTTTGGAAAGAAAATGCTCCGTGGATATTAAGAAAAGATATATAAAGTTACATTTTGGGCTTGCATGTTTCGCTTAATATCGGATATCTCGTATGATGCTGTTCAACAGTTCTCGGTGGATAGATAACACTAGTGATCGAAAACCATGCTTCGAACCCACCGTAAACAGAAGTTTCGGTTAGATATGATTCTTTTATTTAATTTTATTTTTTTTGACGTTTGACCGAATACGTTTTTCCTTTAAAAAAAAATATTCTTTCAACCCTTGACGCGTAAGTTGTTGGGCCAGCCAAAGATGCGAACATACTGCCTAAGTTAGGCAGACGCGGATTCATTACATGGTAAATGCATTGGATCACTAAGTTTTTTTTGTAACATGACGTGCAAACCTAACGAGCCGGTTTCTGAGGAAAAAGCAACGGTGTAAAAAGTGGCTTAATCTACAATGGTTCAATATTATCTGTAATAATTTATTTCAAATATTGCCTAGTAGTTCCGGTTACCACAAATCCCAAATTAAAATTTCTTTAGCAATAAATGTACTTACCTAAAAATGTGATATTGAAAGGGAGATTTGGATATTTTCGTATCGTTTAAGATTGACTCACAACAGTGGCGGCTTGTGGAATTTGCGCTGCGTGTGTCTTATAGCGTCCGAAAGGGTAGTATCACGTGGAACCCAAAACAAATCATGACTTTGTAGTGTAATAGATATTAATGATATAACGTGTGATAGATCAGGTGCTGTCGCGGGTCAAGCTTTCTATCGGGTAGATAATATTGTTAGGCGGGATCCCAAAGGAATTTTTGTGAATTAAAATGTACTTAAACGAACTTTTAAGTGTTGGGAGAAATTGTTTTAATTAATAACAAACTTTTTAAAAGAACTCCCTGGCTAAGTCAAACTAAGTTTTTAATTCATTGACCTTTTAAATGTTTTAGTTATATATCTTTTTAAATTAGAGCCGCTGGTAACATAGTATACTTTTCAGCTATAGCTAATATAGAAAACTCGTTTCTTAGCCATTTAAAACCAATATGATTAAAATGGGTTTGGGATTGTTCTCCCTTTCTATTAGTTAACCTAAATTAATAATTATTCTTAAATACGAGTGATGTGCAAGCTTTGCAGATAGTTAGATGTTAATCTGTTTCACTTAATTACTTCTAGGCGATAGACTAATAAGTGTAAACAACAAAACTATCAAAAACTTTACCTTGGACCAAGCCGTGCAGACGTTAAAAGGTACTCTGCCAGGAATTGTGAAACTAGGAATTTCCAAGCCACTCCCGTGTTCCCGGCACAGTGAAACCGTGAGTAATAGCACGTAGAACGCCACTAATAGGTATTATTTATAAAATATTATGTTTAGATGTTTGTGAACATATTTTAATGTAATTATACAAGTGGCATACCTCTAAAATTTTAATATGACATATTTCTCATACCAAGAGAAATACTAAAAACGATATAAGAATTGTTTACAGAATAGTGTTCAATACTTTGCATGTTAATTGTCAGGAAGTTCCTAATATTTATTCTGACTGATAATGAACAATAATTTTACATAAAATGATTAGCCATATAGCAATTTCATATGTTCTTAAGCTCATCCGCGTAATTTATCACAGTTAGAAGTACAAAG
>JAEQML010071222.1:0-16278 GCA_016904865.1 Pissodes strobi | reverse complement strand
TGACGGCGCGGGGTTTTGAGTTAATAATTCGAGTTTTTACTTTTTTTTACTTTCTTTGGACCTAGTGTCTGTAGTTCCATAATTAGTTTTAGTTTAGTGGTTCACGTTTGTGGTTTGTACGTAACCTATTTTGATTTTCGTTTAAATTGAACAATATGTAGATAAACAATCGGCGATGCTACCAAAATAGAATCCTGAAAGTGTATGGTTGTGTTTTGTAGTAGTAGAGGCAAAATACCCGGGATTTCCTATTTCAAGTAAGTCTAATTATTATAAGTATTACTTATTTATACCTTATTGTTTGTTTTACTACGCTAACTGGGGCCTATTTTACAATCGGCAAGACTCCTCTACCGAATATTTGGTGAAATAATCACTTTCGAAGTCCGGGCCTGCCTATTTACCTTCACGGTGCAACAGCTAACTCTTACTAATTTTCTAATGCGCAAGTCCAAATAGAAATATCTTTGTTTACATTTCGCGGTCGTAAATTTGCCATGTTTAGTCTATTTATTGCTTATCCACTCCTATACAAATCAATGCAAGCAGCATGCGGACCTGCGAGCGCCAAAAGCGCTATCATTGGCCGGCCGTCGACAATTTCGTCAACTATGTGTCTCTTTTTAACTCCCTAGAAAGCGCGTATCTACGCGCTCCGTCTTAGTTTCGGTTCCCTAATTGCCGTAAAAATCCATACGGTGAATTTAAAATACGGCCGTGCATCCAGCATCAACTGAACAAATTGGGGAGTTTTCGCATGAAAATGCATCCGCACTTTTTAGATAATAATTATCAGCTGATAATAAAAAAAATACAATTAAATTAAAATTAGGTGGGTCATTGACCAAATGACCTTATTGAGAAGCCGCGCCTGCTCAACAATCGACATTACGACAAGTCGCTCTTTGGCACGATATCCCTTGTCGTCACGTGTCACGGTATTTATGGTCGTATTGGAAAATCACAATTAATACATCACGCTTTTACCAGAGTTACTCTGCTCTTACTCCGACGTTGGTGACAACTGTTACCGGTTACCGGTGAATTTTGGTATCAGTGAAAAAATAACAGTTCGTGAAATATCGCTCATCTCTATTATCAAATAACTTGCCCAATCCTAATCAACGCCACCTAGACAGAAAGCCGAACATGTGTTTCCGATCAGCTGGTAAACCTAGTCATTCCGATATAAATCGATAAAGGTGGAGCTGGAGATTAGTATTTAATTTATATTTTATTTAAAAAGCGGCATAATTTGGGAAAAAAATAAATTACATTATGACCACAAAGTGTGAAAATTGTCGTAAAATTGTAAATTGTAAAAATCGTAAATAATGTTATGAAGCAAAACAAAAACAACGTGAAAAATACAATACTTATCTACTTTAAAAGTGTGAAAATTACAATAGTGTGATGAAAATCGCAGTAGCAATTAGTGTATTATACTAATAATCTAAAAAGACATCATTAGGAATTTTTTATGAACGTACTTACATCAGTATTGTCTCCTATTGTTTTGTAGGCTTTGACCTTTTTAGTTCAGACATTGTCTTTGGTTTTAAAATGTCGTTTTGGTTTTTAACGTAATTGTTTAAAAGAATGTTTGAAACAGTTTTTATTAGAGCTTTAATAATGTATTGTTGGTTATGTTCTAGACAATTGTGGCCCATAAACAAATCAAGGTCTAATCCATCAATTGTTTTAGCAGACATTTTCATAAGGACATATCTCTAATTTTTATGTCTTAAAAAGCACTCCTCGTTCAGTAACATTTTTTGTAAAACCACATATATATATGACGAACAAGTTACAAGGTTTGGATAACAAAGTCCTCCCCGATCACTTGCATTGATTAATTCTGTTCTTAGATTTAAGTCCATTTCATTTTCTGTTAAAAACACTTTACAATATTTACATTGAAGTCTTTTTAAAAGTGAAAATACAGCATAACCAGAAATATACACTATTGAAGGTAAAACTGTATCAGAAATTTCTGAAATATCGTCCTCACTAATTTCACAGTTGTTTCTCAACTCTACTGCAATGTGGACATTTTCGAATTTGTCACCTTCAACAAACTCTGAAAGACTGTCCTTAGAAATTTCTAAATCTCCAAATTTATTTGACTTTAACATAAGAGGAATTACACTTTGCATCCGTAGTTTACTTTCCGATTCAAAGATCTGACGAATTTAGATATGGTATTGCGACCCAGCTTGATATCTAAAATGTTATGAAAATTACAAATACTCGGGATAAGTATATTATGATTTCAAATATATCATTAAGGGCTGGCAGAATCTACTTGTACAAAATAATCACCAAGAATCAAATCCTAAAAAAAAGGAGATAAATGCGATAGAACTACATGGTATATGGACAATAAGCTCTATTTAGGAAAAAACATGCAATAATAATGTGGGTAGGTAAGTACTATACTGCACTGTCCTGAGTAGATACTACTTGGCAAGCAAATAATCATTTACAAAAAGCCACGCAAAAAGCAAATTAATACGGAACCAATCTAAACCTGCTACCTATATTTCCCAAAGCGTTCTTCTAATTTGTCAGTTTGTATTTGGCCAAGAAGAATGTAATTCATGTCTTTCTGATACAGACAATACTTGGAAATTTTAAGGAATGCCAGAGATGTATGTGCTACTGCTAAATGGGTTTCCTTTGTTAGGTGACCACCACCATTACATGATTTCCAATGTTGGAGCCATTGTAAAAATTTATTGAGAAACTCAAATCAATGATGTGATTCTTTAGTTACTGGCTCTTGATAAATATTTCTCAACCTTTTTCCCTTAAATGGTGTTTTCACGTTTACTATGTCCCATCACCTACATAAACTTTCTATGTAATCTGCAGTAGAGTCATAATTAGATAAATTAATTTTTGGACCTAATTCCCTAAGAGCTACCACAATATTTTTGTTTAAAACTTGTAGAGCCAGTTTAACATTTTGCCTCTCAAGTGAGCTAGGGTACAAAGCCTTTAGGGATAGCGTATATCCATATTTCAAAAGTTGACCACATTCCTTTGTATGCATATCTTTAATCGTTTGAAAAGATGCAATTTTTAAATTGTTTGCTGAATTGTCTTGGGTGTTATTGTCAAAATCTGGGTATGCCATACACTGTTGGGGTTGGTTTATCCAGTTATTTCTCAAATTTTTTAAAATGTGTACAGGATCTACTACAAAAAAAAAGAGGTCGTGTGGGACTGCAAGGATGAGCATATTCAACAAGAAGCTCTGGGGGGTTACGAAACATAGACATGGCTTTCCTATTAATTGCATGATTATCTGTCACTACAGCTATGACTTCAAACCCTATTTCTTCCAAGCCCTCTATGACTTTTTTAATAAACTTATGCAGAGTTTCTCCATTTAAAGTTTTTACTGGCAATATATGTACGACTTCCTTATAAGATGAAAGCAAACTATTAACCATAAATACATGGGCACTTGTAGCGTTCTCAGGAACATTATATGCAGCACCCACAATATTTCCACCTTTAAAATCAAAACATGGCTTTAAATGGATTTCGTCTACCAATAGAGTAATAAGTTTATCACTGTCTTGCAAGGGTTTAAATTTAGACCTTACATATTGAAGAAAGTTGTCGTCAAGCCGCTCAACTATAGGGTCAGTGGTAAATTGACTACAAACTTTCCTGATTGTACTACTACATGGTAACGTCAAGTGATTTGAGTTGCGCAAAAATTTGTAACAGTGTGGAGATATTGATAACAAAAGGCTACAGAATAATGTTGTCTTCCATGAATATCTTAGAGCCCCCTTTTTTTCAATCTTTAAAAAGTTAACTTGCTCCTGAATAAATTCAATTTCGTTGTTCTTCTCCGGAAGTTTATTTAACATCGACTCCAAAATATCTGTTATTATGCCACAACTATTTTCAACACTTTTTGTTTCATTTTTTTCTGTTAAATACTTTTCAGCTTCCAACAAAGTATCTTCTAATTTATTCATATTATCCACGAGCAAAGGAAATTTAATTTTTTCATTATTTGAGGACTTCAAACTTGATACCTTGTTACCACAATGCTCTAAACTTATATTAAAATCCTGGTTCATATAAAGTAGTCCCTTTATAACTGGATTAGGTATTTCCTCAATATAAATAAAAAGAATATGATGTTGTCGTTTCGAAATGATCCAATTAGTTAAATTCGGATTTTTATTAACTTTTCTAAAAGCTTCTTCAAAATTAACAAATTCCCTTTCAGCAATATACATGTTGGAAGTAGTTATGCTTTCAGATATGGTTCGTTTAATAAGATCACACTCCATTCTTAATTTTTTACTTTCCGGATTTTCTCGATATGAACATGTAGGTGATGAAACATATTTAGGGCAACCCGCCAATTTACTAGGAACTGCACCTAAAATTTTAGAGCAGCAAATTTAGTTTTTAACAATATAACCTGGGTACGTAGGTCAAAAATTCAAATAAGCAACCACTAACCTTTTTCGAGTCTTGGAATCTTTAAAGGAGCTGTAAGATAATTTCCAGTTCTTTCATCATACGTACTCATGGTTCTTTTAATATCCCATTCATTAAAATGCAATTCGCAAACCTATCAATCAAATTTCTGGTGTAATAAGTATACTTAAACCTACTTACTTTTTAGACTAATTACCCTCGATGAATCTGAAGGCGTAAAACCGACTCTCTTTATCGCCTGTATCCACATTTTCTTTAACTTCGGATCACTTGGGAATTTAAAAGTAGACACTTTCGAGTTTTTATCATAATTACCCCTGCATTTAGGTACCACGCAATGAAAGGGCATTTTGTTTGTTTTTTTGTTCAACACAAATACCTACACAAACACTTTCACTTCCTGCTTAAATTAAAAGAGGACTTTTTAAATCTATTTTAATGGCTCAAATTACTTAAAAAGTTTTTATTAGACCACACTAAAAAGACACATTATCCAGTAGACACAAACATACAACTAGGGAAAACACAATGCTTAAAAAAGATTAAACACGTTAGGTATCTTAGTTTGAACTACCTTGTACCATACTAGGACACTAATAAACATAATTTACTTAAAGAAAATCTATTTACGCGTTTGAAACCACGAAAATCTTTGATTTCTTCCGCGACACACTGGTAAAGAACTAAGGGCTACCTATAAATTTCAAAACTGAATCGACTAGCTTCAACAGCTGATCATCAAAACAAAGCTTCAGTACTCTGGCTTAAAGTCTAGGTGGCGTTGTCCTATTCTTGGATGGTGTGTTTTTGTTTTTCATTGGTACTTTCACAATCGTCAAAGGGTTTAACACATAGACAAGGGAAATAAAAAGTGAGGGTTAACAACTCTTTTTAAAATGGTAAAGTAAAAATAGTAAAATAGGTTGAAGTCTTTGAAGGGAAGGTTTGGTGTCGTTCAGGAGAAAGAACTTTATACGTTTCTTGGCCAGTGTAGAACTAACTTTAATGTCGCTACTACTATCAAATAAAAGGAATTGGATATTTTCTCTAGTGCATCACACGGTTCTATAATTGTATTATGTCTAGCAATCTGACAAATAACAAGGGTAGGCCAGTTCCAGAGTTAACTCTTCTCGAAATGTTGCCAAATACAGTTAAAGAAGAGACATGTTCTCAGCTTAATGCATCTTCGATTAAAGAAGAGAATGATCCATATCTTATTGAGTAAGTACTTACTTAATTGTTTTCTAAAAATTCTATGTTATTTGGTAATTTTATGCTTTGTATATACTTATTATTACTTACGGGTTTCTCTTATTCACTGCGTTAAATTTATTTATTTAATCATAACTATAACTTTACAGATAACTAAAGTATAAATTTGTAGGTACTATTTGTAATCACTTATAGTTGAAATGCCTATATGTGCAGTTGAAGGTGATCCGACATTCTTTTTTACCCAGATAAGTGCTTTTAGTATTTTATTTGTCCAGGTTTATATGCGAAAAGTCCTCTTTTTAGCTAAATAATATAATTAATAATAAAATGAGCTTTATATTGTAAAGAAATTAATATTTGCAATACCTCCTCATAGTCTTATAATGCAAATGTGGCAAGGGTATTTTTCTTACCCAATTTCCCTTGGTCAGATGAGGGCATTAGATTTAGTATTTGACTTTGACTTTGAAAAACACCCCAAAAGAAATTTGGTGTGTTGAGCACTTTGGTGTCGCAAATAATAGCGATCATTTTTTAGAAGATGTATCAGACTATTTTATGAATTTTGATGGTACCTAAGCATGCAACTGACCTATACAGTACATTTTGCTTTGCGGAAACTTATACTTTCCTGTCAAAAAAATAAAATAGTTTCACATATGCAAAAACCAAAATTTATTTTGGGCATGCCTTGGGTTAGTTCTGTGTGTGAAAGTGTAATATTAGTAAAATGATAAAAAATTAATCAGCTGCAATGGGGCGGTGGAGCTCTTTTCCTTAACCTTGTTACTTGTTACGCCACTTTAATATTTATAAAAGTACCACATGTTTTTAACAAAATGCAAATTCAATACTTTCTATTTTTATACACTATTTAGCCTACCCCGCACCGCTATTCACTCCATTGTCCCACAAGACAGTTGATTACTGCTAGGTTGCCACAAATAAAAAACATTTAAAAATGACATAAAAACACTCAACTTATGTGTGTCTGAGGAAAAAACGGCAAAATCGTTCTGACCCGTCTAAAAAATTACCAAAATAGCAATTTTTTTTATGTTAAAAAGTACCATAGAACGCTTATAGAAACACATAATGTAAAAAATGCGTAATATTGGAAATTTTGGCAAATTTGATATCCTCTTCATGACCTTCAGCTCTGTAAGCCTCAGGTATATGGTTGTACATTTAATTTTTATATATGATAGAATATTTAATGTTTTATTAAATTACTCTCTCTCATCAACAATGACAACGGTCTACATTGTGGAGCCAATTAATAACAGTACTTCACAGCTCAGATGTGATAGAACATAATAGGTAACCCAAACCACAGCTTATACCGTACCGAATCAGTTATTGAACTCTACGTCGGCTCCTTTGATGTCGATGAAGCCAGATTTGACTTTTTCATGCTTTCCTCATTTTTCGCGCATGCCCTTCATACATTAAAAATGTTAGGTTTTAATGGCCAGCTGGAACTCAACAGAGACGGACTGGATTTAATTTAGTTTACATTTTTAGTAAATTAAATTAAACATGATATGTAACTGTAAGTGAAATTGATAAAAAAAGATATCTGGCAAACGTGATGGAGAATGATCAGTCATTTATACATAACCATGAATATGGTGTTTATAAGTGTAAATAAATATATAAATATTTTGATATGAACATAGAATATCAATTTTTCTACAGCCGCGCGCAAAATAATATCTAATTGGTAAATTTAAATGATATCGCAAAATCGACGAATGCCGTGGATCCTTATTTTGCGCTCTAGCGCGAACAAGGAAAAGAAAATTCTCACTTTTTTCGTCGAGTGTGCTATGAATGGTCATGGAAACCGAGGATAAATAAATGACAGTCATGCGTTTGTTACAGTTTGTTGCTGGCACTCCTGTTCTAAATATGCCCGAAGCCCGAATATAATATGTCAAACCTGACAGTCATTTGCAAATTTCAGAATAAGTATAGAGAAAAATGTGCATTTAATTTTTAAAAATGCGGCTGTAGAAAAAGTTCTGTGTGTTTTTCGAGCGCAAAGTAAGATTGCCGTTTTCGAAAGATTACTACGGGCAGAAATTTTATCAAAAATGTGATCGCGTCAAACGGCCTTAATAAATTGATATTTCGTCACTCGAAGCCATTTATATAGTTGTAGGCAATGAATAAAGAGTTGTAGGTATGTGATATTGTTCACTACTTATTTCTAATTAAATTTACATACCACCTTTGTAATATTAGTGTGACGGTTCTAAATTGGTTGCCTTTATTATGGGATGCTAAGAGGCTAGACAAAACTACAATTTTTATGTCTCAAGTTTAAAAAGTTAAACTTCCTGCAGAAGGGAGCCAAACAATTATCGACGTAGAATATTAATTTATCATGCAATGTGATATGAATGAACTATACTTTAATCTCAATACTTAATGTAAACATCTACTTACAACCTTTCATCTTTCGGAAAACTAAAATATCCTGAAGCTGGATTGGCTTTCTTGTGCCCTTTGCAGACAAAACAACGTACGGTCATGGTTAACAATGAAAACACGTTAATGATTAAATGTCCAAAAAGTTAACACACTTAATAAATAAATAATCGAGCACAAATAATAACACGCAAACAATCCAATCTAAGAACGTAATCTGCTACTTGTCAAAAAATCGAGAGTCCAACGCTGTGCGGTGTGTTCAGTTTCCGACTCAACCAGGTTTATGTCTCTTCGATTCAGCAAACTGTCGTAATAGAAAAAGATAACACTACATTGAACACCAAACCGGTTCTGTTATTCATAAATAAACGAAGTCGCCCTCATATAATTCGGCTCGTAGCAGACGCCGAGAATATGAGGAAAATGCTCCTATTGGTTGGATTTTATTGCTTCAAAACACGTGGAGAGTTAAATAACTGATTCGGTACGGTATAAGCTGTGCCCAAACTAACAGAACAGAACTATTATATATTAAAAGTAAAAAAATTCCGAATACTTCCGAAGATATTTAGAAAAAACCGAATATTCGCGATTTCATTTTAATTTTTTTATGACTCTATTTGAATAGATATAACAAAATAAATTTCACATTATCATTGCTACTTTTTCTGTTCTATAAGATGGTGTTATCAGATTTTCAAATCGAATTTTCGCCTTTGAGCTCCCATAATCAACTTTGTATTTTTAAATACGGCCCTGGATTTTTCATTACGGACTTTAAGAGCTTTTAAGGTCCCAAAACCAATGATGTATCACACTTATTCGAAAAAATCATTTTAATGATTTCCTGGTAAAATCTTGCCAAAAATAAGTGTTCTGTCTCTCTCTAACACATGAGTTCTTATGGAAAATTCTATTAAAATGCATTTTTCGAAAAAGTGCGATGCATCATTGGCTAAAAAATCCAGTGCCGTATTTAAAAAAACGAAGTTGATGATGGCAGCTCAAAGACGAAACGTCGGTTTGAAAATCTGATAACACCATCCCAGATAAACCAACACCAGATGCGAAACCTCCCGCCTAACGCATGAAACAATAATTCGTTTTAAGCTCCGCCTCCTTGGGATGGCTAGCCATCCCAAGAAATAGTCAGGGCAAGCTCTAGTGTGATTCTAAACGCGAGCCACGCGGGTCTTGTGGTTTAGTCCGAGAGCGTTACGAAAAATAATTAATCTTTGTTTTTATTAAAAATGCCTGGTTATAAGTGCCTTTATTTGAATCGTTCTACTAGAAGCAGTGGCGAAAAATAATTACTTAAATTACCCCGCGATCCTGAGAGGCATGTATAAATGTTGTTTAATGCACACTCCCGCCCACTTATTTTCAAAATTATTGTGTTCTAAAATCGAATAAGCACGAAATTCAATTATATCTGAAAACTGACAGATACAATATTATAGTTACATCTTTTTTAAATCCAACTAAGGTTATACAGTGTCCGCCAGAATATTGGCCACATATGGGAAAATTTTTTATTATTATGATATGGAATTTTTCTTTTAACCAATCAATTCTACATGTCTGACAATCTAAAAAATGCATTTTAACATTGAAAATATTCCTGTTTTCCTAGTATAGGGCCTCAAATCGTGAAAATGTGCATGCTACATTTGCCACATTCATGACGTCATACGCGTGAGAGACCGTGTTAGTTTGTTTATTTAAACTTTAATTTGATTATAACGTATCAAAATTGGTTCAAATGACTAAAATAAATTGGAAGTAACTGAAACTAACCGAAAGTTTATTGAACGACTAACCAAAACTAACCAAAGGTAACAAAAAACACCAAAACGGGCTAAAACCTATCAGGATCGATTACAAATGTGAAGGTAAGTTAAAACTAACCCAAATTAACCTAATTTTGGCGACTAACCAAAAACATTAAAATTGCTTATAACGTACCGGAATAAAGTATATTAAAACTAACTGAACTTTACCGAAAGTTGACTGAACGACTAACTAACCAAAAGTAACCAAAACGGGCTAGAACACATCGAAATAGACTAAAAATATTGAAGTAAGTTAAAACTAACCCAAATTAACCGAATTTTGGTGACTAACCAACACTAACCAGAAGTATTAAAAATGCTTATAACGTCGCAGAACCGATTCAAATGACTAAAATAAATTGGAACTAACTGAATTTTATCTAAAGTTGATTGAACGACTAACCAAAACTAACCAATATTAACTAAAATCATCAAATCGGGCTAAAACATATCGAAATAGTTTTAAAATATTGAAGTAGGTTAAAACTAACCTAAATTAACCGAATTTTGGTGACTAAACCAAAAATAACCAAAAATACTAAAATTGTTTATATGGTATCGGAACTGGTTAAAATGATTAAAATAAATTAAATCTACCTGAAATTAACTGACAGTTGATTAAACGACTAACCAACACTAACCAGAAGCACCAGAAAGGGCTTAAACATATCGGAACATATTAAAAATGTTAAGGTAAGTTATCCGAATTTTGGCGACTAACTAGAATTAACCAAAATCATTTAAATTGGTTATAACATATCGGAACCAATTTACGAGAATACATTGGAACTGGCTGAAAGTAACCGAATGCTGATGGAATGACTAACCAAAACTAAGCAAAAGTAAATAAAAGCACCAAAACCGGCTAAAAGGTATCGAAATAGTTTAAAAATATGGAAGTAAATTCAAACTCGTACAAATTAACCGAATTTTGGTGACTAACCACAAACACTAAAATTGGGTATAACGTATCAGAACTGGATCAAATGACTGAAATTAGCCGAAAATTTATTGAATGACTTACCAAAATTAACCAAAAGTAGCGAAAAGTACTAAAAAGGGCTAAAACACATTAGAACAGATTCAAAATATTAAGGTAAGTTGAAACGATCTTAAATTAACCGAATTTTGGCGACCAACTAAAATTAACCAAAAACATTAAAAATGGTTATAACGTATGGGAATCGCTTTAAATGACTAAAATGAATTAAAAGTGACTAACACTAATCGAAAGCTGATTGAATGACCAACAAAACTAATCACAAGTAACCAAAACTCGGTTCCGATACGTTATAACCAATTTGAATGTTTTTGGTTAATTTTAGTTAGTAACCAAAATTCGGCCAATTTAAGTTAATATCAACTTACTTTAATGTTTTTAATCTGTTTTGGTATGTTTTAGCCCTTTTTGGTGCTTTTGATTACTTTTGGTTATTTTTGGTTAGTCGATCAACCAACTTTCGGTTATTTTCAGTAAGTCTTAATTTATTTTAGTCATTTGAACCGGCTCACCGATTTTACTGTTTTTGGTTAGTCGTTCAATCAACTATCGGTTACTTTCAATTAGTTCCAATTTATTTTAGTCATTTGAACCGGTTTCGATACTTTAAAACAAGTTTAAATGTTTTTGGTCAGTTTAAGTTAGTAGCCAAACTTCGGTTAATTTTAACTTACTTTAGTATTTTTAATCTGTGCCTATACGTTTTAGCCCTTTTTGATGCATTTGAATATTTTTGGTTAATTTTGGTTAATCGTTCAATCAATTTTCGGTTGATTTCAGTTAGTTTTAATATATTTTAGTCATTTTTGAACCAGTTCCGATACTTTATAATCAATTTTAGTGTTTTTAGTTAGTTTAGGTTAGTCGCCAATATTCGGTTAACTTGGGTTAGTTTTAACTTACTTTAATATTTTGAATCTGTTCCGATACATTTTAGCCCGGTTTGGTGGTTTTATTTGCTTTTGGTTAGTTTTCGTTAGTTATTCAATCAACTTTCGGCTACTAGCTAGTTCCAATTCATTCTAGTCGTTTGAATCGCTCCCGATATATTAAAATCAAATTTAATGTTTTTGGTTAGTTTTAGATAGTCCTGAAAATTTGGCTCGTTTTGGTTAGTTTTTACTTATTTTAATGCTGTAACATGTTCCGATACGTTTTAACCCGTTTTTGTGCTTTTGGTTAGTCGTTCAATCAACTGTCGGTTAGTTTCAGTTAGTTCTAATTTATTTTGGGAATTTGAACCGATTCCGATACCTGATGAGCAAATTTAAGGTTAAGTAAACAAACTAACACGACCTCTCATGCGTATGACGTCATGTGACAAGTGATATGCACTTTTTCACGATTTGAGGCCCTATATTAGGATCGCAGAAACATTTTTAATGTTAAAATAACCTTAAATCGACATACATTAAAGCGTATTAGGAGAATCTCTGTAAAAAAGTCAGTGCAGCCATAAAAGCACAAGATTTCCATGGGAAAAAAAGAAAGTGAATGGCTATTGCAAATTTTAATTTTTCCTGAACCAGTCCATCAGCAAAACACATTTTCATTTAATTGGTGCAGTCCAACTATTTTAATTTTGAAGAACAATCCTATAATCCTACCTAGATTATTTGGTGCAGGCCGCGTATAACCTCCACGTCAAGGTTAAAGTTGGCTGGTGAGGAATTTGCCGATCTTTTGCATCTGGTGTGGGTTTCTCTGGGACACCATCTTGTAGAACAGAAAAAGTAGCAATGAGAATGTGAAATTTATTTTGTTATATCTATTCAAATAGAGTCATAAAAAAATTAAAATGAAATCGCGAATATTCGTTTTTTTCTAAATATCTTCGGAAGTATTCGGAATTTTTTAACTTTTAAGGTGGCATTTTGATCAGCATCAAATTGCGCAACTTTGCCTCCATTTAACCGACCTTGTATCTCTTCTAGTTTCCGAGATCCCAATGATGAGGCTCGAATTTGGGACACCCTGTACAATAATAAGGCTCCTGAGCATTAATAAAACTGATATTTATATATAAGTTAAATCAATACTTATTAGAATATATCTTTTAGAAAATCCACATCAGAAGTAAATTCTTCATTGAAAAAACATTCTTCTATCAAATATGAAAACACAACTTATGAAAGTGTAAAGGAGGATTTAGATCACAGGTAAAAAGCTATTATTGTGTTTTATTGTTATTTACAGTGAAAAACTTATCTGAAACATTTTTAAGTAGGGTAATATTTTTAGGGGCTCTTTAGATGAAGCTGACCGAAGTTTAGATGAGTATACTACCATTAATAAAGAAATCAAAACTGACCCAGATTTGTAAGTAACTATGATTTTAATTATAATACTTATGATACTAAGGTCAATTGAAACCTTCGCACAGTGTCACAAATTATTTACAAAATAACTTAATCTAAAGTTTGTGTTTAACCCTATTTTTTTGTTGTTGTGATAAAAATTAAGTATAGTAAATTCTCTTAAAAACAGCGAAACTCCAACACAGTTGAAAATCGCCACTGTTTACACAAGGCTTTTTTGTTTTGTATTTTTTATTGACAATGGGAAATGATTTGTCGAAAATATTGGATATGGATGGATGGAATGCCTCAAGTTTGTCATTACCTGAGTTCAAGATTTCACCCCAACTGGCATTATCACTAAGACTGCTAAATCTTGCAAAGTTTTTTTTTGTAAATAGTCTGCCACGCGTAATGCCAGTATGCTTTGGGGGTTTAAAAAGTAATAGACTCATGGTATGGTCAGATAACCCGGGACTGTTACAGTGACAGACAATATTCTCATTACCTAGATTTGAACATACATAGTCAATTGTTGAAGCTGAATGGTTCGTGATACGTGTTGGTTGGTTAACATGCATGTTCAAGTTAAAAGACTGGAAAAGATGGGACAATGTTATGGTCTGACTATTAAAATGATCAGAAAAGTCTATGTTAAAATCGCCAGACACTATTATATTTTCATTGACAGGAATGCCCGACAATAAAATTTCCAGATTTTCCATAAACAACTCTACACTTTCAGAAGGAGACCTATAAATTCCCAGCACATACATATGTAACTCTTTGCAATAAGCCATTGAAAACTAGAAAATCTTCTCTCTCAGAAGAAAGTCATATTTATTTACTGAGATAAACGCAAATTTAGAGATAAATTCCCTATGCATCAATATAACAGTGCCCCCATGACAGAAATCCCTACGAGAAAATTTCGATATAACTATATAATCAGATAATTTAAGAGGCTCGTCATGCCTCAGCCAATGTTCAGTAAGGATTAAAATATCTGGAAAACCAATTGATTCAATAAATAGCTCTAATTCATCCAGTTTATTTCTAACAGACTGTATATTCAATAACACTAAATCGATACAACCTCCGGCTGACCTCCCTCTAAAAAAGTATTACCGTCACAATCAGGAGTAACAGAAGAGTCACTAGGAATCTTATCCGACTCGCGTAAGAGCACTTCATGACTCTCAATCCGTCGCGCATTGAAACTGGTAGGTACTCACTTGATCACAATCCTCTTGGACATAACATTATTATAACTTATATACAATGACAATAGTTTACCGAGTGAATAAATAGAGTGGCGAAATCTATCATTCTGTTCTTTATTGTGTATAACCCTTATACTGCAGGAGTTGTTGCTTGAAAATCGAGCAATAAAATTATTTATATTTCTGTATGCTGATGAATGAACAAATGATAAATGACACCTGAACACAAAAATTAAATTAGTAAACCTACCAATAGATAGAAGTTTATGTAATTGTGTAAGTGATAGCTTTGTATACGACAAATTTAGGCTAATAACAAAGGTATCACTTTTCCCAAGATTAATAGTTAAGCGAAAAGTATGATCTAGTAGGTGGGTGGTTGAGCAGCTGCTAAAAACAAAGCCCGATGTTTGGTAAGAAGAACCTAAGACATCCGATAAAACACTAGAGCAATATCTGGCACTGGAGTCTCCACATACCATAACTTGTTTTTTAGGGTGATCTATTAAATAATCAGGAACCTCTTCAGTATCTGCAAGCTTGTTAGCTTGGAAGTCAACAGCTCTTGTTCTTTCATCCATTAAACTCAGCTGCGGAATCAATCTGTAGGCTTAATGTTATCAGAGTCATTAAGACAACGGCAATTTGTCTATTGTGACGTGATCTTCGAAAACTGTTCTTTCAGTTGAGCGATTTCATCAGTGTAGCATTTATTATCCACCTCCAACACGTAGATTGACGAAACCATTGATTTATTAATAGTAGACAAGTCATCAATTCTTTTCTGAAAGTCATCCATTGACTTTGACTGTTTGGCAATTATCTCCTCTAGGGAGTTTCTTTCACACTCCAAATCAGCCAACTTCTCTTTAAGTGCAGCTGCTTCCTCAGTTTTGTTTTTTAGGGAGTCAACCAGCTTTCTCTCTGCTGAAATTATTTCTTCATCAAGATTTTCAGTCAAACGACGTTGTTTTTTATATGCCGACTTTAAGTTGGATACTTTCAATTTTAGGTCTTCGTTGTTTCTACATAATTCCATTATTTTTGTGTCCTTTTCAGCCAGCAATTGCTCATACCCCTCTGCATTTCTATTCAATTCAGCTTTCGAAGTGTGGTAATTTTGTTTCAAGTTCTCTAGTTCATTAAAAAAGATGTCTAATCTACTTGTGGAGTCATCGTGCGTGCTGAAGAATCTGAGGGGCATTGTCTCAATGGAGACATTACTGTCTGCCTATTATGCTCTATACCAAATGAAACACTTTGTATTCCATGCAAAATTTAATCCAAAAGGACTTCTTATAAAAGCATAACAGAGCGCTTTCGGCCTAAGCCATCATCAGTGTTATAAAAAAAAACGGCATTAAAGGTAGACATCAGCCAGACCCAATCCACGAGACTGGCCCCCCCTTGTTTGGGTGCTATAATTTTTATTTGAAATAAATTTTTTTTTTTATTAGGGTATTTATAAACAGTGCAGTAGATATGGGTAAGACTGACCCCACCCAAAATGAGCTGTGAAGAGATAAAATAAACAAAGTACT
The DNA here is from genome assembly GCA_016904865.1 of Pissodes strobi. Taxonomy (NCBI): domain Eukaryota; kingdom Metazoa; phylum Arthropoda; class Insecta; order Coleoptera; family Curculionidae; genus Pissodes; species Pissodes strobi. Next base: position 258 of record JAEQML010071222.1, on the reverse strand, counting down.
CTGAGTGGATAGCTATTACAGAAAATATAGAAAGAACAAACTCAGCAAGTAAGAAGTATGCAAGTGAAAACAAAGGAACCTTAGTTGAGAAGTCTCCTGTGCAGAGGAATGTATGATCTATTCAGATTAACCTGAGTATTGAGGCAGTGGTTGTTCTGAGACAACTCGCTGTTGATCTCGATATCCTCCAAAAAGTCCAGTCTGTTGAAATTCTTTGAAGAAATGCTATGCAAGATTTTTGAGTTGGAATGAGGGCTA
>JAEQML010071221.1:0-16279 GCA_016904865.1 Pissodes strobi | reverse complement strand
TTATAACGTATCGGAACCGGTTCAAATGTCTCAAGTAAGTTGAGACTATGTGAAAGTAACCGGAAGTTGATTCAACGACTAACACCAACTAACCAAATCTATTAAAATTGATTATAACCTAGCGGAACCGGTTGAATTCAGTAAAAATAAGTCGAGACAAAGTGAAATTAACTGAAAGCTGATTCGGCGACTAACCCTAACCAACCAAATCTATTAAAATTGATTATAACGTATCAGAACCGGTTCAAATGGCTAAAATAAGTTGAGACTAAGTGAAACTAACCGAAAGTTGATTAGACGACTAACCAAATGTATTAAAATTGATTATATCGGAACCGGCTCATATAAATAAAATGAGTTGAAACTTGCAGACGATTCACTTCAATCACGTGTACTGTGCTACTCGCGCTTGTCTTCAGTATCCCAGATTAAGCAAAAATAATCGAAACTTACTTTAATGAATCAATCAAGCGCATTGAGACGGGCGTGCTACACGCTTGACCAACCCTGCCTAACACTAAACTAAAATTAACCCCAACTAACAAATATAACCAAAAAAATTAAAATAAAACATGTCACCGACGGGACTCGAACCCGGGCCGTAGTATCACAAGCACAGAAGCTGATCCTGAGACGCAACTGCGCATGATTGCAAATAGTTATATCGCAGACGCTAGACGCTTGTATAGAAACGCAAGGAATATAAGGAAATAAAATACCTATAGTCAACAAGAGAAATAATCATGCGCCTCAAATCCTCTTCTCGTCCTTTTATATAGAGCAATGAATAATATCAATTCTTATCAGCTTAATATCACTATCGCTTCGCCTCACTTTAATAAGTTATATAAAATAATCATTTCAGGAATAATAGATATTATATTGATATATATTTTAAATTCAGCACAACACACCTATTGGCTAACATAAAATTGTCAAACAGAGAAATGTACCTACCATTTTAATTTAAAATCATATAGAATTAAAGAATAACTCTGGCAACACAGCCTTGTCTGTAAACCTGCCCTGTGCCGTCTGCGAGATTTCAATAAAAACAAAAACAAAACAGTACTTCGAAAGTACGCAGAGAAAAATAGTAGCAATTACAGCAGATTTGTACACGATTTTAATGGTTTTTTATATAAAAAAAAGTCAAGAGTAGTACAGTATACGTGATCGAAGTGAATACTTCGTTATCGAGTCTCAACTTATTTTACTTTTTGAGCCGGTTCCGGTACGTTATAATCAATTTTAATGGATTTGCTTAGTTTTGGTTAGTCGTCTAATCGACTTTCAGTTAGTTTCACTTAATTCTCTATTCTCTATACATATTCTCTATATTGAATAATAGCAAATATAAGAATGTTGGCCTGATGAACTTTAAAAAATTTAGGGTACCAAAAGTGAAACTCCGTATCTTAACGAAATAAATATTTTATGTTCTTGTTAACTGTACATCAGTGGCGGCTCGACCATAAGGTCAAATGGTCAATGACCTTCCAAAAATAACAGGAGAAAACAAGAAAATTAAAAAAAAACCTATTTAAATTATGCTTTCTGTAAATCACTTATTTTTCATCCTAATATATACAAAACTATTCCTAAACATCGTAAAATTTGTCCAATTCCTGCTTGAAAAGTATAACTTTACCTATTTTCTATACTACGGGTCAAATTGCATTTTACCATTAATTCCCTTCATATTTTACACGTAATAAACTCCAGAGTCGCGGCTCGAAGCGCCGACAAGGCAAGATATACTACATATAGGAAATTTAATGGACTAAGGTGCGATAGAAATAGTCGATTTTGGGCATTGACCGCAGCATCACGCATAACAGACGGCAAAGTAACCTTCGAACTATGCACCTGTTGATATTTTATCCTGAAACGCGACCAGCGTTATACTATTATGGATTATTAGAAATCTGTATTTAGATCGTTAAGAATGAAAGAAAGCGGATCTATTTCTAGTCGTTGTCATGTCTTTGACGGATAATGATAAGGCAGTTATTGCTTGAGGCGAGCGCGAAACTTTCGTAATAATTTTAAAATAATGAACTGTTGACTGTTTTTCGATCTCGAGTTGATTTTTTATGATGTCTGAACCCGCGGAATCGTGTTTGGTTTGTAAAATTGTGCGGTTAAAAGAAAACAATTGCTTGGATTTATTTTTCTTTATAAATAACTAAAAATTCAGGTACTTATAGTAAAAAATCTAGGTAAATTTGGGCGTGGTTCAAATTTCGAAAAAAAAATATTTTTTAACGTTTATGACCTGCCTATAATTATGACCATGAGCCGCCACTGCTGTACATCTCCAATCAATAATATGTTAGGTATATGTAACAAACTACTGAATGGCGCTGTCTCTCGATTTCTTCTTTTCAAGCAAGAAAGAATTGCTGGATTGTTGTGGCAGGATGCTCCCGTCGCTGGTTTAAAAAGTTCAAAAAGGTACATTTTGTGATTATGTCACCAAATTTATTTATTCTATAGGTTTAGTAAATTAGATATAGTTATTTTACATTTAGCTGCAAGGTTAAGATTTATATTTTATATTTATGTACTTCACAAGTAATTACTACTATGGTGTTTGTAAAGTTGAAATTAAATAAATAAATAAAAAAATAGATAGTCTCAACTTATTTTGGTCTTTTTATCAGGTTCCGATATGCTATAACCAATTTTAATAGATCTGGTTAGTTTGGGTTAGTCGCCGAATCAACTTTCAGTTAGTTTCACTTTGTCTCAACTTATTTTAGTCATTTGAGTCGGTTTCGATCGTTATAATCAATTTTAATAGATCTGGTTATTTTCAGTTAGTCATCGAATTAACTTCCGGTTAGTTTCACTTAGTCTCAACTTATTTTAGACATTTGAACCGGTTCCGATACGATATAATCAATTTTAATACATGTGGTTAGTTTTGGTTAGTCGTCTAATCATCTTTCGGTTAATTGCACTTAGCCTCAACTTATTTTAGTCATTTGAGTCGGTTCCGATACGTTATAATCAATTTTAATAGATTTGGGTTAGTCGTCGAATCAACTTTCGGTTAGTTTCACTTAATCTCACTTATTTTAGTCATTTGAACCGGTTCCGATATGTTATAATCTAAGATTTGGTTAGTTTGGGTGAGTCGCCGAATCAGCTTTCGGTTATGTTTCACTTAGTCTCAACTCGTTTTAGTCATTTGAAGCAGTTCCGATACGTTGTAATCAATTTTAATAGATTTGGTTAGTTTGAGTTAGCCATTCAATCAACTTTCGGTTAGTTTCACTTCTACTCATAAAAATTGATTAATTCTTTACCGATTACATAAAAGAGAAAGAGAGTCATATACTTTATCTCTCTTGTGAGACGAAAATTCCAAAAGGTGTCGTTACATGCATGGCTTTGAAAAATCACTTTCATGAATCCAAAGAATATCAAAATAGCGTAAAATTTGTGGATTTATAATATTTACCTTCACTCAAATTATGTATATAAGTTGAGTTATATATGAGTATAAGTAAGTTTGATCGCTGTTTTAACCACTAATTAAGAATAAAAAAACCCTAGATGGAAAACACTTTTAATGTTTGGGTTAAGTTATGGGTGTGGCACGGGTTAGTTGGTGTTTAATTTTTTTTTGTTAAAGACGACATCCACTGCGAGAACGCATTTGTCATATGAATAACAAAATGTAATAAGATATCGATACCTATCGACAGCCGAAAATATCAGGTTAAAATTGTTCCATTGTCGTTATTTTCCTGTTATATTTTGTAACTTGTGTTCGTAATTAAACAATACCAGTTGTACCTAACTGGTATTTTTATCCATATCATAGATAATATTTCGTTTATTATTTACTTATTTATTATAATAGTAAATAACTATTACAAAGTAGTATCATTAATGAGCTATAAATGGAGACAGAGAATGTCAATAATTGTTCATAACAAATAAATAATCCAAACATTAATACGTAATCATATTCATATAATTTATTCCTAATAGAACGCTCCCCGTATAAAAATAATCTAGCGGCAGTTCATATTGAGCGTACACCGTAGCTGCACCCATTCGTTTCCTGTACGGTGGCCGAGTGTGTTCAAGGTCAACGGCAGTATTTTCCACGGCACGTTGGAGTGAGCGGACTTATTAGAATATCTATAGACGGTGGCATGGTGGTCAGATAAGAATGGGTTAAAAACATCAATTGTATAGTTTAGATCTCTATGGAAGTTTACAAAGACATTATCATTACAATTTACAGCATTTGTTTTGGTAAATACCTGCCTCTCCAGGTTATAGCCCCCAAGTAAATCTGTCAGCGCACTCCTGCGTCTACCCTCCACACCAAAAACAACATTAAAATCTCAATTTAAAACTATGTATAAAATTTTTTTCTCTGCACAAGGTCAAGAAGATTTGTCATACATTCAATAAAAACTTCAAAGCTACCATTTGGTGGTCGATACATTGTAACCATTATGCTATTTAGACTTTTTATTCCTATGGCTGCTAGTTCTACAGACATACGAGTAATTTCTTCAGAGTTTGTGCAATTAAGATTAGGTTGACTTAATATTATTGAACCTCCATGTCGAGATTCCCTTGCAAAAAATGATGAAACACAATAGTTATTAATTCTTAATAGTGAAACTTCATCATCATTGAGATGATGTTCTGTGAAACATAGAACATTGTACTTACAAGTTGAATCTAACAAGAGTGCCTCTACCTGTTCCACGTTATTCCTAATTGACCTAACATTAAGATACAATATCTGCAGTTGAGTGATCCCCTGTTTTACAAAAGTTTTGGTTTCTCTGACGCACTGTGGGCTTGAGTTGTACGTCTCTGTATGTTCATAAAATGGTTTATGACAATGCCTTCTGGCCATAGTTCTGGGGCCATAATGGCATTTTTAACCTGCATTGGCACTGAGAGTTTAAATGAGGTCTTGTAATTGTCCTTCCTCGTCTTCATTTTAAAACAAGTGCACCCATTTAGATTGTTCTCATTTAAATAGCTTAGGATATTGTCGGTTGTTACACTAGGTTTAAAACCTGACAGGAAAATCCAAGCTAGTTGTTTTGATGTTGCGACTGGTAACTGTGTGATTTGTCCGCTTGTGCCTTTTTTTTGGCTCCGGACGCTTTCTCCTACCCTTTACTAATTGCCAGTCACTTGATTTCCCACTATCTGGAGATTTCTCGTTATTAGCCTGATCAGTGACTTCACTGGAGACTCCAGTCTTTTGGATATGCGAAACTGCTTTGTTTACTTGGTGTATTATCTGTGGGATTGTTCTGGCAGCCGGTGTCGATTGTCAAGTCAAAAACAGCTGATTCGGTGCCGCACCTGCGACCTCGGCGATCACTCAGTCGGAGCAGTGGCCTGGTCTCGCTTGTACCAACGTTGTTGGATTTGCGCGGCTCTTGTGGTGTAACGGTTTCGATGTCATCAATTTTTGCACACTCCGAAATGGAGCGATTGGCGTTATTGTTATTGGCAACCTTGTCTTTTATAGAAATTTGGATTGAATCTAATGTTTGTGGCTGGTGTTGCATCACCTCTTCAACGTAGCGGACTGTATAATAATCAAAATTGCACGTAACATAAAGCTGCATTTATTGCAAAAAACGTACATAACAAATATTAATTACCATGGGTGACAAGAGCTTAAATTGTACATCTTCAAATTTTTATAATGTCTAATGTCTCTCACAAGGGTCGCGCGCTCGCTCCCTCCTTCTCGCTGCTGCCGAAGTCCCACGAACCATCTTCGTAAACCGACGGAATGGCGGGTTGAAGTTTGCAGGGTTGCACGATTGTGTAGATTGCCTTACCATACTCCCCCCTTTTGAACGGCACGTTCAAAACAAGAACAGTCAAAAACTGTCATCTTCTGGCTGAGGAAGTGGGCAAATTTTTGAAACAGCGCGCTTGTAAGTACCATTCGCTGTTCGAACCGTTACAACACGCACCTGTCCGTCACTACCTGGGTGGACCTCTTGTATTCTTCCAATTAACCATTGACATGGAGGAAAATTGTCGTGTTTTATAACAACCATTTGACCATTGTCAATATTCGGGCTTCGAGTCTTCCATTTGGATCTTCGTTGTATCTCAGATAGATAGAACCCAGACCATCGCTTCCAAAAACTTTGGTTAAGCTGTTGAAGCAGCTGGAAACGGGATAATCGGTTGATCTTTACGTCATCTTCAAACAGTGGGTCTGGAGGTGTTACAAGTGATTGACCAATTAAAAGGTGAGCTGGGGTGAGTGGGGACAAATCATTAGGATCAGAGGACATTGGGTATAAGGGTCTCGAGTTTAGAATTGCCTCGATTTGCACCAATAAAGTATAGTATTCCTCATATGTCAGAATACTTTGACCAATAACCCGAGATAAAAGCTGTTTAATAGATTTTATGTTAGATTCCCACAACCCACCAAAATTTGGGCTATTCGGAGGTATAAAATGCCATATAATATTATCCAAAGCACATAGTCGTACAAAATCGTCTTGAGAGTTTTTTAAGAACTGATACAGTTTATCTAATTCCCTTTGAGCACCGATGAAATTTGATCCATTATCTGAATATAAATGAGTAGGAGTGCCACGTCTAGCAGCAAACCTTCTAAAAGTTGCTAAAAAAGCTTCGGATGTCAAATCAGTAACTAACTCTATATGTAGTGCTTTGGTTACAAAACATATAAACAGACAAATGTATGCCTTATAAGTTTTATATGGACGGCCTTTACGGTCACGTAGGATCATTGGTCCTGCATAATCAATGCCCGTGATCGAAAACGGTTTGGCTTGTTGGACTCTATGTTTTGGTAAATCAGCCATTATAGAACTAGTAGGTTTGGGTTTGGCCCGAAAACATTTAACACACATTTTCACAGTTTCTTTCGCAACACTCATTCCTGATGGAACCCAAAATTTTTGTCGTACTGAAAACAACAAGAGTTGAGGACCAGCATGCTGTAATCGTACATGCTCATCACGAAAAATTAATTTAGTTAATCTATGTCTTCTATCTAACAGCAAAGGGTGGTTTTCATTGAATGACAAAGAAGAATGTTTTAATCTCTCCACAACCCGAAGTAACCCCATAGTATCCAAGAAAAGGCTTAGGGAAAGTAGTCTAGGATTTGACTTTAAATCTTTTTTCTTGTTAATATCAGAAAGCTCATTGGAAAAACTTTCATTCTGAGCTATTTTTACTAATTGAAACATGCTATTCTCAAGTTCCACAACTGTTAAATTTCCAGTAATATGATGTTTTATTTTTAATATCTCAATGAATCTTAAGCAATAGGCAAATGCTCGTAGCATTCTTTTTAGATTAGAAAATCGTTCAAACTTTACAATGGGCGAGTGAACTGTTAAGAAAATCTTACAAGCACTGCGTACTTCTGGTAAGATCGCAATCGTTCTAAAAGATCGTGGCCAATCGGATTTTTCAAATAAAAATTGAGGACCATTCCACCACATATTGCAAGAAAGCAAAGCCTCCGGCAACATCCCTCGTGAAGCAATATCTGCAGGATTTTCCTTTGTGTTGATATAGCTCCAATGAGAAATGTCACACAATCTTTGAATTTCTGCTACTCTATTACTAACAAAAACTTGAAGTCTGTTAGCTTCAGAGTTAAGCCAACTCAACACAATTTGAGAATCGCACCAATAAAATATCTCGTATGGAGAGGTAAAAGAATTGCAAACTTGTTTTATCAAACGAGCAAGCACAAGAGCCCCGCAAAGTTCTAATCGCGGAATTGTCAAGACTTTTACTGGAGCCACTTTTGTTTTTGCACACAATAATCGAACACAGACGTTTCCTAAAGAATCAATAGTTCGTACATACACTACAGCACTATAGGCTTCCATACTGGCATCACTAAACCCATGTATTTCAATGTGCATGGGATTCTCTCACATAACACACCTCGGAATTTTTAAATCATTAAGATTGTTCAATTGAGAGTGAAACAATTCCCATTTATTCCCTAGATCTGGAGGTATTAAATCATCCCATTCTAGCTTTAACGACCACAACTTTTGTATTAAGATTTTTATTAAAATTATAGATGGACTGACCAATCCAAGAGGATCATATATCTTTGCAATTGTACTGAGTAATATTCTTGTTGTAATTGAAATTTGTTTAGAATTGCTTGCAACTTTGAAAGATAATAAATCTGGGTGGCTTAACCACTGAATACCTAGTGTTTTAATTCTGTCATTCTCTCCTAAATCAAGAATGCTGAACACATCAGAAGTGTCATTTAAACCATTCAAAATTGTACTACTATTTGATGCCCATTTTCTAAGAGAAAAAGAAGCAGATTTTAATATGTCCGATATTTGATTACAAATAACTATACCTTGTTGTTCATCATTGAACCCAGTGATCAAATCATCTACATACATATCCCTATGCATTAATTCAGAAGCAACCGGAAAAATATCTTTGTTATCTAAAGCGAGTTTCTGTATTACACTTAATTGCAAGGTAAGGTGCACTCGTGGTGCCATAGGTTACAGTTTGTAACTCATAGATAGAGATATCATTATCTGGATTAGAGCGCCATACTATATTTTGCAAATATCTTTCATCAGGATGTATAAGAATCTGGCGATACATCTTTGCGATATCAGCAATCGCAACAAACCGATGTTCCCTAAATCTTAACATTATCCCAAAGATGTCATTTTGCATCGCTGGACCCGGATACTGTATATCATTTAAAGATTTACCTGATGCAGTTTTAACAGATGCATCAAACACTATCCTAACATTTGTAGTTATGCTATCTTCTCTAACTACCGCAAAGTGAGGTAAAAAACATCTAAACTTACTTAAATTACTATCTGACAATTTTATCATATGTTCTAAGTCGACATATTCATTCATAAAATCTGTATATTTACGTTTAAGTATATCATTCTTTTTCAATCTATTTTCTTGGAAGACTAACTTTTTAATTGCTAAATTTTTAGATTCACCTAATAATAATGGGCTTTCTTTAAAAGGAAATCTCACAACAAACTTTCCTGTTAATATGTCTCGAGAAACAGTTTGATTAAAATAATCCTCACAATATTGTTCGTCCTTTGTTAACGGAGAGGATTCAGATGGAACCTCTTCAATATCCCAAAACTTTTGAAGGTCATTGTTGACAATAAAATTGCATTTTATTGTTCTTTCAATTGGCATATTATTATTAAATGAACCTGATACAACATAACCAAAAACTGTATTTATTAAAAGCGGTTTGTGTTTACCCAGGCTTATTTTTTCATTACAAAGTATGTTCCAAAATAAATCAGCACCTATTAGAATGTCTACCTTTTTAGATACATTAAATTGTGGATTTGCCAGAATTATATTATCTGGAATTGGCCATTCTGAACTATTAATCTTTTGAGAAGGTAAATTACTTGTTATTTTCGGAACTACTAGACACATTAAGTTAGCCTGAAAATCATTTATTGACGAACTGAGTAATATTTCGCATTTATGCTTTAAACTTGAACCAATATCATTTAATCCGGACACATACATATTCACCTTGCTTACATCCAAACCCAAACGTTTCCGTAATGACTCTGATACAAATGAACATTGGCTTCCAGAATCTAATAATGCCATAACATTATGTAATTTACCATATTTATCTTGCACATTAACTAAAGTGGTGGATAAAAGTACACATTTTTCTTTATTTAAATTGTTACTAGTACAAATAATTGAAGAACCATTAAAGGAGTTATCAGTAGCAGGTACAACATTCAACATTCAAAGGTTTTTGATTATCTCCTTGACTTTGTTGTCGACCATCACCTTCCCCTAAAGGCTTCTTGTAATGAAGCAAAGAGCTATGCTTTCCCGAACACAACTTACATGATCCAGCATGGCATTTCTGACTATAATGTCCAAAACACAGACAATTTGAACAAAGTTTGAATTGTTTCACCTTTTCCCATCTTTGCGGAACTGATAATTTTAAAAATCTTTCACACGAGTAAATTAAATGGTCTCTCTTGCAAAAATTACATTTTGAGTCAGAATCATCAGATCCTTTTCCAAGGAACATACGTATTCTTGTTTTATTACCATTCGGATAAACCTCTAGTTTTCTGAACACTATTTATTTCAATAGTTTCAAGAAAGTCGGCCCTATTTTTTAAAAATTCAAAAAATATGCTAAGAGTTGGTAAAGTTTTATCATTACGTGACTGTTCCCATTCTCTATTTGTATTTTTATCTAATTTCAATGAAATCATATGTATAATCAGTGCATCCCATTGATCAGTAGGAAGCTTTAAAGTCTTCAGAGCCCTAAGATGCTTATTTACCGAGTCAATTAAGTGTCTTAATCCTATAGATGACTCTTGTATTAAATTCTCTACTTCAAAAAGCGACTTTAAATGTTGTTCACTAATAATCTAGGATTATCAAACCTTTCGCACAATAATGTCCAAGCATCATTATAATTATGTGCCGCAAACTCTAAACTACTTATAATTTTTAAGGCATCTTCACCCAAACAAGATCGTAAATAATGATATTTTTGAATATCAGACAAAGAGGAGTTATTGTGAAACAAAGCTTGAAAAGTATCTTTGAATTCAAGCCATTTGCTCGATTCGCAATTAAAAATGGGACATTTGATTGGTGGTAATTTAATAGCATTTAAATCATTGGCAACATTAGGAGCTACGGAAGCTACAGAATTAGAGATGATTGAATGTACAGATTGGGCATCACTTTTTTTGTCAACTGTATATGTATCTAAAACCCTTAGCTTTAGCTAAAATATTAAAATATGAATCAGTAAAATTTGATCTTTCTTGATATTGCTTATCAAGTTGATCCAACGTACAACACATTTCAATATCATCTTGGACTTGTTCAAATTCAATAATCAACGTTTCTAACTTATCAACCCTAATCTGCAATTCAATAATCTCTTTTGAATCAAAATGATCATCAACTCCAAATTTGACTTGCAAAGCCTCGAAATATTTTGAAAAATGTGTCAATTTGTACTTGATATTACCGCGTTTACGCATTAAATTGTCAAGGTCAAATCATATAAGAAACCATATAAGTAAACAACACAACAATAAAACTGTCAATAAATCGTTAACATCAAATTGCAATAATTTTACAAAATGTAAATCTCTCAAAACGATCTTGAATAACAGAACAACTCTCGCAATAATCAAAATCAAGAAAACAGAATCAAATGTTAATAATTGCTCTCATAAAACTGCTTTCTTTAACCCACCATAATCAGCAATCGTAATCATGCAATAAATACGTACCAGAATAAAAATTAATTGCCCTTAATCAAATCTACAAATCAAAGTTAGTTTAAATCATCAATTTCCACGTAACAGTGAAATAATATTTCCCTAATTATCCCCTACAAATAAAAACTAAAACAGTACTAACAGTACTATACCTCATTGCCACAAAAACGCAAAACTAAATCGATAATAATCAATCTTGTAAAGGGTACGGGAATTATGGAATTGGTCTCACAAAATGGCTTCGTTCGTTAAACGTAAAATCTTCCCTCCAATTCTGTCCAATTTATCGGGCGAGATGGACCAAATGGCTGGTGTTGCATCACCTCTTCAACGTAGCGGACTGTATAATAATCAAAATTGCACGTAACATAAAGCTGCATTTATTGCAAAAAACGTACATAACAAATATTAATTACGATGGGTGACAAGAGCTTAAATTGTACATCTTCAAAATTTTATAATGTCTAATGTCTCTCACAAGGGTCGCGCGCTCGCTCCCTCCTTCTCGCTGCTGCCGAAGTCCCACGAACCATCTTCGTAAACCGACGGAATGGCGGGTTGAAGTTTGCAGGGTTGCACGATTGTGTAGGTTGCCTTACCAGTTTGTTTACCTTTTTTTTTTGGTGTTTGGAAATTTCTAATTTTTCTTCCAAAACTTCCATTTTGTGTCTTTGGACTGCTTCATTTTCTTCTAATTTATTGATTCGGGTCATCATTTCCCCTACAAGGGTCTTTAGCTGCGAAATTTCTGCATCATCCACTTTGGAGGTTAACTTTCCCGTGGTTTCCTCAATATGTACGCAAATCGCACTTTTCTGACCTGCTGCCTGTCACAAACACTCAGGGTGATAGAAAAGGCCGCACACTGAGATGCCAAAACTATACATCTTTTTTACAATGATTATAGTTTTTCTTCGGGTTTCTCGGGTCCGAACTAACGCTTGACCGCTCTCCGCCCGCAATCTTGGAGAGAAAATCAGAGATGATAGCTATTTTCATAAACAAACTTTTGCACTTCTTACCAAAAAAGAACTAAACACTAGTATTTTTTTCTTGAATCATTTACCCTCTAATATAAAGGTTATTATATAGGCAGGTGTGAACAATAATGTTTGTATGAAACGAAAATCGGTTATCAAGCCTACGTAATAGCCCAAAGAAGGTTGTAAAAGTGGACCTTTCTCGGCTTCTCGAATGTTTTATTACTTTCTCTAATTTTGAAACGAACTTTAATTTAGTTATGTATCTTACTGATTTAATGAATGAACATGGATTGTTATGTATTACTAAATAAATTGAATATTATTCTGCTAGAAAATTGATCATATTCTTCACCATCTCTTTCAATAACAGTTACGATAATTTGGGTAACCACCACTTTACATTCCCACATTCCGCTGTCACATTTTTCTGGTATTCTGTTTCAAAATATATCTCTAGGACATTTTTGCATATACCTCAATTTGTCTTCAATCAATTTGCAATAATTTTCATTTACTTTCAGCTAGAAGGTTAGACAAAGAAATTAAGGAAGTGTTGGATGATTATAGCCAAGATCAAGCTAAGAAAACCGAGTTGCTTACCGGCAGACGAGTTACTTTAGCAGAAGAATTAAGTAAGCATAAACTTCAATTTACCGTCGATATTTAATATGAATAAATTCCTCTATTAAAACTACTGGCCTAGAAGTATTCACTGTCTCAAAAGAAATATGTTAAATGTTTGTTTCCTTTTCAGAACGGGTCCGGCAAATCCAAGAAAGGCTGGAAGAATTCATTCAGGCGTTAAATAAAGAAAAATAAGTCTAGTCCAATTTTAATATAAGCTATTTATGTTTTAAGTTCTAACTTTTTCTGAATTTATTTTTTGTTGTCTTTTTCTGAGCGTATGTCTGTTTACAAAATAAGGGGATTTATTGTGACTGCTTAATTTCCTCACCGATTGAATTGTTATTTTGTAATTTTTACTGTTACAATAATAAAAAAATGTATATTAAAAACCTAAATGTTTACTCTTCAGACCCGGTTTAAATTTTCGAAATCGATGAGATTTACTTTAACTTGACCATAAACACTAAACAATCTCTAAGAGTTCTGCAGTTTATCAAATATATCGTAAATTTTGCGCAGATTTTAGAGAATCCATTGCTTTCGCTCTACCCCTGATCTTGATGCACCCCTTTAACTCCATCATGGAAACAAAATCACTGGTGCTCAAAACAAAACAAATATTAAAAAAAAACAATATTATTAGTAAAAAACAGTTACACCTTCAATAAACTTATTCTACGGGTTTTATTTCTTTGACAAACTGGAAGGAGGAGATCAAGCCCATCAACTGAATACCCTCGTTTGCTCCTTGCGACAATCTATACTCGATTTCCGCCATCTTGTCTAACAGCCTTATAGAAGTTTCGAATGGAAATTCAACTGCAAAAAAATTTACGTACAGTTTATAAGGTTGAAATTTACAAAAGTCGCTCATAACTTACTTCTGTGTATAAATTTGTGAACTTCGGTTATAATGTCGCTCAGCGCTAAACCTTTCAAGGTTTTTAATTCTTGAATATCTGAAATGGAAATAGATATATCAATCGATATCTTGTACCATTTTAACAAAAATAAATTTCATAAAATAAGAAAGAATTCTATTACTTTTATAAGTCGTCTTTATATCTTCATTCAGAAGCCATTTAACAATATTTTCGATGTCTCTCCTCAGTGGATGACCTACACAGGTATAAACCGTGTCTTCGGTAACGCTTTTGTATGCCAACCAAGTACTTTGAAGAACGTTGAGCACTTTCCTCATATCGCCATTGGCCAACGTTAACAGCGCTTGTTTTCCGTCTTCAGTTATTTCTAGTACTCTGAAACGTCGGGTAATATTCATAGCATTAAATATATCTATCTAAACATTTCATACATTGAATTAACTTAATATCCTCAATAATTCTACACTTAAGCCAAAGTAATAATAATAAACCAGATTTTAACGCCTAAAATACAATGTATTTGTTGACAAAGCTTTAATTATATGTTAACTATTATAATAAAATAATCATTAATAAATGGTATAGTACAGTAAATAATAAACAAATGAATGCAAAAATATATAGTAAAGAACATAAATTGAAAAAAGAAGAAAACAACTAAACAATACCGTACAAACACAGACTGCTAAACATATTGTGTATGTATCACAGAAAAGATAGACTTAATAGCGATGCGGTTGAAACGACCGGTTGACGTGATTTTGATTCGCTAGATATTTTTCGATTTTAACAGTAAAATCAAAGAAAGTTTGATAGTTTTTGTGACTAAACTAAAGTAAAAGTAGTATTATAGTGAAAAAACGCGTCCTAAATCTAGGAAAATTAGGTAAATGGAATAAAACCATCCCATATGAACCGGTAACCTTGACGAAATTTAGAGGTCAATAATAAAAACGAATGCAGTACGTCAGCAACAAACACGGAAAACAGTACAGTGTTGCCAAACAACAAACATTTTAGAAATTTCTCCTATTTATTCCAAACGACAAACCAATAGAATGACAAATACCGACTGCAGAGTCTGTAATGACCAGTACCAAACAACTTTCATGCATTGGAATGCACCAAATGCATTAAAACTTCAGGTAACAGAGTTACAAAAAGAGGGTGGTCGCACTGACAGCGCCAGTTGCTCTGTGGATACTATTAAAGAAATTCAGAACAGAGATGCAAAAAAGACAAATATCACAAACTTTGGCTGCCCAGAAAACCAGGAGGCAGAAGAAAATGGGAAAGATCAAGAAAAAGCAAGCAATATAATAAAAGCTGCCTGCTCTGAGATTGATACCTCAAAAATTAGAGTATAGGATAAGACAAAGGCAAGATGGCAAAAAACGACCAATCAGGGTATGCGTAAAACATGAGAAAGATGCAAAAAATGTTTTTTATAAAACCAAAGAACTGACAAAAACTCCCATGTATAAAAACATAGCAATAGGGTTTGATAAAACAAACCAACAAATTCAGGAATACAAATCACTAAATAGTAGAGTGCTACTTATAACTTATTTTGACTTCTGTGGGCACCTCGGGGTTACAAGCTGAAATTTTCACAGAATGAAGGCTTTATTATATTAAATCAAAATCCGAAGGTAATAAAAAATCATCACGGGCAAAAGGGCAGTATACCTAAAAATCGAGATTATTATATGAACGTGTAGGATATTAAATTATGAATGTTTTCATATATAAATCATCTTCATTTTTGTACGAATTATATTTTTTATCATTGCTTGAAATATGCAGATTACATTGCCTCTTATGGCAAAATAAATCAAAAAATTGAAATATCTCGCTTCGAACCTGGGCAAAATCTGATTGAAATATACTC
The DNA here is from genome assembly GCA_016904865.1 of Pissodes strobi. Lineage (NCBI taxonomy): Eukaryota > Metazoa > Arthropoda > Insecta > Coleoptera > Curculionidae > Pissodes > Pissodes strobi. The sequence goes on along the minus strand of JAEQML010071221.1, from coordinate 564 downwards.
ATTTTTGTATTCACCTCGCATTCTCTCCGAAATAAAGGCTCAAATCTAAAATTTTTATTCTTGCAAAAAGTTTGCCTAAAGTATTTAGAATACACAAGTGCATGAATACATTTTTTTTTTCTCAAATGGTAATGGAAAAATAGAATTAAATGTAAAAAAGTAATTTTCTTCAAGCAGCGACCGGCCGATCTCTCGCTTCCCGAGCACTCTCGTATCTCACTTTTCTTCATAGCTTCCTCTCTCTCGCGCCTATTGTACAATACAATAAGTGCTTTTACACCATTACGGGTTAGAATACTAATAATAATAATAGCTATTATTAATTGAATAAAGTCAATGAAGACATTTTCGATTATACTGAAATTTATTTTTCCTATACGTTGCTAGGTAATAAAGAAGTAGAAAACAAATCATATACTTAATGCAACTGCTATTAAAAAAAAGACTAGCTTTTATTCAGAATAGAAAAACTGAAAATGTAAAAAATCTTTATAATAACAAAATCTATTTATCTTCAGTGTCTGTATCTTCTTCAGGAATAGACACAATGACTTCAATATTGCC
>JAEQML010071220.1:0-16281 GCA_016904865.1 Pissodes strobi | reverse complement strand
AGGCCTGCGGCATTCCACGAGTGATTGCTACGTCCAAATATGAAGGTATACAGTTTCCACGGTAGAACGTTGGATTTCGTGTTCGGAGAAAAAGGATTTCCAGGTTGTCGTCTAACAAGCTCCTCAAGATCCGGCCTTTTTGGTTGCTACTACTATCCCCAAACGATAGATGCTTGGCGTTGAAGTCACCCAAAAGTACGGATCTTTTGCCGGGCTCGAGAAACGCCGCGAAATCGGCCTGCGTAGTGCGTAAGTCCGGGGGAGCGTACCCGCCGCTGACACACAAGCCACCTTCGAGCACGATACTGACGTGTTCAATGGTAATAAGAAGCCGTACTATTCTTTTATATCGAAGTGACCTGTGTATCAGGCAGACCACGCCTCCCCCCGGATTAGGCCTATCATAACGCTCTCTTTATTTTAAGTTTGAAATCGCGGTCGATTTTTGTTTCGAGTAAAAACACAACCTGAAAGTCGGATTTGTACAAATACAACGGGGATACCGTGTTTAGTTTCCTGGAGAAACTTTATTTTGGTTTAAACAAAGATGATGTTGCTGCAGCAGTGTTTTGCGATTTTTCAAAAGCATTTGTCTGTGTAAATCGTGAAGTAATGCGCTATGTATTCTTATGTGTCCGAGAGAAGACAGTTTGTTAGATGCCAGAATGCAGATTCCAATGTGCTTCTCAAACCCCATGGTGTACCCCAAGGTTTTGTGCTGGGCCCACTGCCGTTTCTACTATACATAAATGACCTGGCAAATATTGACATCACTGGTAGGTTCACTATATTTGCTGATGGTATAGCTGGGTCAAGACTCTGAAAGTCTGTCAGCTCGAATTTCTCAAGATATTAGTAAAATAAAGCGGTGGTGCAAGGCAAACTGCTTAAGTTTTAATGTTGGTAAGACAAATGTGTTGTCATTTAGGTGTAATATGGAGAATCTCGAGTTTGGAGGTAACACCCTGGAAAGTGTTGCAGTAGTAAAGATTCTGGGTGTACAGATTGATTCGAAATTAAAACTTTCAGGCCATATTATCACGCATTGGCATCAGCATGTTACGTAATCCGACTAGTAAATAATAATTTAGGACAATGGCGCGTATTTCGCGCTCATTGAATCAAATTTAAGATATGAAGTAGCATTCTGGGGATTTGCTTCCCAACAACTGCTGAGTTCTGTATTTGTTCTTCAAAAGCGAGCTCTTAAATATTTATGTAAGTCAAAGCCAAGAGACCATTGTAGACCACATTTTATTCCAGAAAAGATATTAACTTTGACTTGCCTTTTCATAATGGAAACAGTGTCTCTAATCCATAAAAAAAATTTGGTAATTTAGCTAGTCAAAACGATAATAGAACTAGCAATTCAGATAAGTTGAGATTGCCTAGCCTAGACTTAGACCAACAAGTACTCTCACAAAGAACTCATTAATTTACGGGAGCATTGATTTACAATCGCTTGCCTAGTGAATACAAGAATATTGAAAGTTCTCACGTGCTGTAAAGATGTTCTTACAGGGCTAAGCATATTATAACTTGGATGACTATTTTGACGATGCTTTTAATTAATGTTAAATTTTGTGTGTTTTATTCTTAGTTTTAAATTTTAAATGGTTTCCTCTGTTGTTGAGATGAGGCTGTATACTTTGATTTCTTGGTCTACCTACAGACTTGCGAGTTTTTGCTTAAAATTTTATTTATTTATTTATTTGTTTGTTTGTAGAACCCAAGCTAGTATTCCAAATTCTTATTTCATTTTATATTCTTTGATTTTAGCTTTAAGTTGACAATAAAATAGAGAAGTAAGGAAACGTCATGTTGTTTGCAAGCTTGATGATCATGATTTCCTTTATTTTGTTATACAATATAATTTATACCATCTTGTTTTGTTCCTATCTGGATTTTTGCAGTACAGCTTTGTTTATAAGATATTTTTTTTAAACAATAAAGCATATTCAATCAATAAATCAATCATAGGTCCAGTGCTAGGTCTCTAATTTTGTCTCAAAGGCGACCTCTTATATCAGATAGTTTTGAGAAATTACCTGCTTTGATAATAAAAGCTTGGATCGCGTCGAACTGAAACGACAGCGGCGTAGCTAAAAATGTCGGCGCCGGGGGGCAAACCTATCCGCTGGCGCCTAAAATATCCTATATTTTGTGTAATACTCAAATTAATCTAAAAATAATGCATCATAACATTAAACGTATATTTTTTATTAACAGGAATATAAAATATATAAACGGCAACCACCGAACAGGAACATACATATTTAAATATAAACGTAGACTAAAAATCTGTAAACTTAGAGTCTTTCTTCTGTTTTTAGCGACGCAAATTGATCGATTATTTGATCCAAATTAATTTTTTGGTTGGTTTACAATTCAACACTTAATGATTAACTAACTAAAACTCGCCGCTATCCCCTATTTATATACAACCTAAAGTCTATCACGAATACTCGGGAAGAAGCGAGGCCACTTTATATGATTCTCGATCAGGGCATCTAGAGAATTCCACAGTTCCTGAATCTTCACGGCCGGCAATGACTCATACCTACACGCGGTATTATAATTTAATTATTGCTGTTCTCGGTCTTTCTGTTGTAAGTAAGCTAAAAATGCGCCCACTTAGTCTGGTTAGTCTAGTTACCCTGGATTTCACCACCCAGGTTTCCTGGATCAAGGCCAGTGCAATCTGCGTTTCGTCTAGGTGGCGACAAAGAACTTCCGTCGCAGCCCGGCTATGATGCAGATTACCCTGGACTATGCTGACTGAACCCGCCATTGGGTTGTTTTTAGGATTGGTTCGACTGATGAACTCTTACTTTTGCCAGCTCAGGGCTATCGATTTCGATGTCCTCTTGCAGAAGGGCATCCTCGTCCACTGGGACAGCGGCATAAATCGTTCCCGACGGCTCAGCCCCTCCAGCTTCAGTGTCCATAGGCTCCTGAGGTGGTTTCCTGATATTGGGGTCCTCAACAGAGGCTGCCCCGTCTTCTGACTTTTCAGGCCGTACTCAAAGTACGAGGGGGGTGAAGATATAGTTCAACCTCATCGATTTCGAACTTAAGAGTGGCTATGTCCTCGTATCCGACACCGAAGACGAGGAGCTGGCCTTTCGGCACATTTTTGGCCTCATGGTGGGACACCACTTGCTGATGTTTAGCGCCGGGTTCTGTCCTGCCAGGCGACGAAGGATAATCTCTTTCTCCCCATGGACAGCGCCTGCCTCTAGGGGGATCCAGAGAGATGCCTTCGCCAGCATTAGCAGTCGATCCACGCGAACGACAGCAAGGGTCGCGTTCTCCCAGGGCTTCAATTTGCTGGTAGCTTCCGTGAGCCATGGCAGCGTATCGTCGTCTTCGCAGACCAATCTGATGATTTCACCGGAGTGTATCCACGAGCAAAACGCTGGCTGCTTCGAACTGCTGGCAGATGGTGAGAGTAAAATTTTGTCCAGCTCCTCGGTCAGCAGGTTTTTAATTAGGGCCTCCCTCTCTGACGGAATTCTTCCGTAGGGGTTGTCCTTGTTAATTATGATAACTCTGAGGTGACTCACGGCTGCCTCTTTGTATTCTGTTGGGATCGCTTCACCAGGTCCAGCACCACTTGAGGGGTTTGGGCGTGGATTCCGAGGCGGATCCCGACCGGTTGCGTTTTTTGGAAGGTGTCACGCCTTGCGGGTGCACATCCTTCCGTGACTGGAGACTGCCAGCTAAGGAAACATCTCTACACAATGAGATTATACGAGACACCTCTATGTAGAGGCTGTGAACTTGAGGACGAAACAGTAAAGCATCTGGTCTGCGATTGCGATGCTGTTTCGGAACTAAGGGAATCCATTTTGGGAGAACGATGGTCAACCATGGCTTTTCTCAGAACATCCTCCTCGAGCAACATCGCCGCCTTTTTTACAACACTAGCCTAGGCGATGGCCTAGATTCTAAATGGATTGGTTGACCTAGGGAGGATGCACAGGAGGTCCAATGGGGCCTAAGTGCCGTGGCCTTTCAATGCCACCCTCTCACAATTTCCAGATTCCAGATTATAATTTAATTAATTAAAAAAGTCAGTTATGCTCATGAACATTGTTAGTATTAGCACATTTATAAATTCGGATCAGCGCCTAATTTCTCTTGGCGCTGTGGGGCCTTGCCCCCCCCATGCCCACCCGGTAGCTACGCCATTGCCTTGTCGCGTATGTCTATTTTATCTCACATTTTGATAACTATCCCTAACCATCTTAATATTATTGACATTAAATTATCTTTATGGAATTTTTAATATTTTGCGTAAAAATTACCTATTAACCGCAAATGAAAAATGTTAATATAAAGATACCGAACAAACAATTATAATTTGTTGATATGTCATGTAACCACAAAGAAATTGAACATATTGTTTAGATGATTCTCTTGTTTTTATGTATTTTCAATAGCTGTGTTTTCTCTTCAAAAAAGTCCCCCAAGATTACGATTTCATCGAGTTCTTTCACACCAGTCTTCTTTGTAACTCCTCCACAGCTTTTTCACTGGTCTTTGTTGGAAGCGATCTATAGGAGGCTGCACTCTAAAGATATTCTACAGAAGAAATTGAGGTTCCAACAGAAAAAGTGGTTTTCTACAGAACATCATCTTTCTCATCTCCAAGATTAAAAAATGCTGAAATATTAGAGAAAAGTTTTCCAAATATATTTCCTTTACATGTCATATATGACCACTAAAAAAAAGAACTTTATTATGATTTTTTCAGAGCCATATTCTCAAATAACCTTGTTCACTGCATGATTTTTGTCCAGCTAATCAAACACGTGTCATAAAAGTGGGAAACTGTACAACAGTACGAAATAAAAAACGGAATTTACCTTACTTTTATTTCCAACGGTATTTTAATGGGCATTTTAAGGCTCATCCTGTTGAGAAAATTCTTGAGCAACTTTCCTTTACTATAAATATAATGTTGATACGCCTACCAAAGAAGTTATATGGTCTGAGTCGATCAAATTTCACGGAAAGTTTTAAGAAGAGCCCAGCATTTCCCTTCATCGCTTATATTTCCTCCTCGTATTATTATAAGAGCTGAATCTCATTTGAATAATTAATCGCCGTATTATGATGGTATATTATTAAGGACAAGACCATGAAACGAGCATTTCGAAAGAGCGACAATAAACCGGACGAAAATTTTTGGTATAATGAGCAGCACCCGAGGAATTGCTGCAGCTTTCACTTTTGCATCATATACCGTTGAAATTTCGTAACCCAAACCCATACCACTTGTATTTTTGACAATATCAAGGTTAGCTGAACATTGACTTTGCTCGTTTCCAAATCGATGAACGAACGATTTCGAAAAGTCAACCTCCACCATTTTGCGAAGCAGTGTTGCCGAATGATAATTGTATTTCCTTAAATTTATAGCAAAGTCCAATGGGGCCACTTTACCTGTTTAATGTTCGAGCCCTTGCTTCCATTGTGCAGACAAGATCAAGTGAATATCACTTAAAGCAAAATCGTTGTAAACAAAAACAAATATCGAAAACAATGAAAATACACAATAGTGATAGCAAAACTAGTTTTCCTTTGAGTATAAAACTTCACGTTATACCATATTTGTCTAAAATTTACTAATTTTCGAAATTAATTTAACATAACAATAACACCCACTTCTACTAACAATTAGATTCCCTTAATATAAGACAATTTCCGTGGACTTGGCAACCTTGTCGAGCATTCGCCTTTTGCTTTCGCCTAAGGTTGATGACTTCCGAGCCAAAACTAGGACAAAGGCAGATGGCGTAATTTTTTGTTTTCGTGTGTATCAATCGACTTATATTATATGCTATGGTGTTATGTATGCAGTAGTAGATAGTCTTATCCGTGTTTTCTATTTATGCAAGAAATTTACCATAGACTTAAAATGTTCTGTTTTGATAGATTATTTTTTAGCTGTATAGCTTTCTTAGCAGTGATAGTTATACTGTTTGGATTACAAGCTTGCAGACAATTTTTGAATTCGAAAATGATTTAACCTGGCCATGGCCAGATTTGAATACCTCATATCTATGAGAATTAGACTTATCCATGTCATTCAATTTCCTGGGTACGATCTGCATCTTGAGAAAACCAATAAATTTTCTTCTTTTGTGCGACGATATTCCAAGAGGAGTTGTGCGAATGAGCTGATAAGGCAAGAGTTTACAGGTATTACCATTGCAATCTACCCTGACAACCAAGCAGTTAACTCAAAACTGATATGGGACTACATAGAAGCCCTTAAAGAGCTGGACTGTCGAAAAAGACGGATCTTAGCGTGGGTACCAGCACATACAGGGTTCAAAGGCAACGAAGACACCGAGCAGGAGCCAATATGGCTCTGAATGTACCGAAACCCTTCTGCAGTATAGCAAAACCTATATAAAAAGCTAGCATCAAATTATGGATGCAAACGAAATCTCAAGAATGCTGGAATAGCTTGCCGCGAATGAGGGTTTATCAAAAAACCATCGCCAAAATGCACAGGATAGTCCGAAAAGGAGTACAACTAGAATAATAGTTGGGCTTCTAGCAGGGCACTGTAGTCTTAACAAATATATGAGTGCGATTGGACTGAGAAGAACCACTGTGCAGATGCACATAATTTGCCACTGCGGAGTATTGCCAAAACTAAGGTTTCTTAAGCTGAAAGAAGAAAAGCTACGAGCTCCCGAATATACGGAGGATCTGAAAATAAGCTGCCAGGAAGAAGAGGAAAAGGCAGTACACATACTTTGCCACTGCGAGGGCTTGTCAAGAGTAAGGTTCCTTACGCTGGAAAAAAACATCCAAGAGCTTCCAGATATGCGGAGGATTTGAAAACTAACCTAGGGCATCTCATGGAGAAGACGGGATTGGATAAAGAACTTTACTGATCTTAGCCTGGATACCAGCACATACAGGGTACAAAGGCAACGAAGAGAATCAGCAGGAGCCAGAATGGCCTGAGTGACAGAAGTCTTCTGTAGTATAGTAAAACCAACATAAGGAGCGAGCATCAAATTATGGATACAAACAAGAATGCTGAAAAAGGCTAAAAAGTTTATCAAAAAAACATCGGCAATATTTACATGAACAAAGTACAACTAGAATCAGACTTCTAAGAAGGCACGTTGTCTCAACAAACATACGAGTATGATTAGACTGGCGGAGGAACCGCTGTGTAGGTTCTGTCAGGAATAAAAAGAGCAGTACACATACTTTGCCACTGCGAAGATTTGTCATGACTAAGGTTCCTTACGCTTGAAGAAGAAAAACCAAGAGCTCCCAAATATGCGGAGAATAGCATTTCACGGAGAAGACGGGATTGGATAAAGAACTCTGCTGACCTTAGCCCGTGTATCAGCACATACAAGGCACCAAGGTAACAAAGAGCCCAAGCAGGAGCCAGAATGACCATGGATGGACCAAAATCCTTCTGCAGTATAGTAAAACCTATATAAGAAGATAGCATCAAATTATGGAGGCAAGCAAAATCTCAAGAATGCTGGAACAGCTTGCCACGAGGGAGACAGGCTAAAGAGTTTATCAAAAAATCATCGACAATATTCACAGGAAAGAAGTACAACTAAAATAAGACTTCTAACTAGGTAACTCAAAACTCGGACTTTTATTCGAATAATTTGAATATTCGACTATTCTAAATTCGAATTTTTCGTTAGTCAAAAAATTCGACTATTCGAATATTCAACTATTCAAATAATTCGACTATTTGAATTATTCGACTATTCGACTATTTGAATTACTCGACTATTCGAATAATTCAACTAATTGACTAGTTTTTTTTGCTTATGAATTAAATTTTTAACTCTGGCTTATTTTTGAAGTTGCTCATTTAAATTTCAAAAATTCAGAACGGTGTATTGATTCTTTGATTAGTGCATGAATATATTTTCAAAATCTAATAGAAACCGATAACGATGTTTCAGAAGTAGAATATGATCAAAATTGTGCGAAAAAAACAACGCCTTGGACATCTTATTTCCAAATGAACAGCCTACAACATCTAATGAACTTGATATGTATGTTTTCGAATGCATTATTTCCAAAAATATGTGTCCTTGCAGTGGTGGAAAAATAAGGAAACCAAATATCCAAATCTTATAAAATAGGTAAAACGTTATCTTTGCGTGCCTGCAACATCTGTTCCATCAGAGAGAGCTTTTTCTAATGCTGGTAATATTGTTAATGCAAAACGAAGCTGCCTAAAATCTGACAATGTTAAAAAAACTTTGTTTTCTTAATGTAAATTTGTAATATTTAAGTTTACATTGTTCGCCATTATTTTCTACTTTAGCCATTTTGAACTATTTGTTTGTTATTTTTAAATCTTATTGTACGTTTGTACGAAATGATATTTTTTTGAGTTTATTTAACAGTTTTTATTTTTTTAGTTTATTTTTTTGAGTTTATTTGTTTGAGATCTTTTGTTCAAGAGTTTTTATTTGTGAGGTTTTATTTTTAAATGTTAATTTAATAGATTTATTGGTATGTTTTTAATGTAGCCATTATTTTTCGATAATATAATATTTCAAACGACTTTTTCGATATTTAAAAAAACGGCTCTTCAAATATTTGACTACCAACCTAATTGATTATTGGAATGGAAGAATCGAATTATTCAAACACTTAATTTGAATTATTCGAATTATTCGAATAATCGAATTATTCGAATAATCGAATTATTCAAAAACTTAATTCGAATAATTCGAAAAACGACTAATCGAATACAAAGAATTCAGAAATTTCGAGCCCTACTTCTAACGAGTATGATTCGACTGGCGGAGGAACCGCTGTGTAATAATAATTAAAATAATAATAATAATATCCTTTATTGCCAACAAAATGATCTAAAAATCACACAGCAATGTCAAAATGGTGCACGATTTTGGTGCTGTGATACAATTTTGTATTAAACTAAAACATAAAATATATTTAAAATTGAATTCATAAAATAGAAAAAGGTAAAATTTAAACAATTTTAAAATGAAAACAGACTGAGAATTAGACAATTTCAATAAAACAAGACATTTTGAGAATTATCAAAGAATTAAAAGACATATCTGACATATACGTACATTATATATACAAGATTATAAAAAGACAATTACAAATATTACCTATATATCAATGCACTATACTACAATATGCACCACTTATTAAATTCATAGAAACATTTATCTTTAAGATATTTTATTGTTTCTCCTCGAAACATTTTGATACTGCTTATCCCTCTAATGCACTGGAAGAGAGCGGTATGCTTTTATTGCCCGGAGCTGTGGCCCTCTTTCAAAAAAAGCTGAATTATGTAGAGGAATGCACAGGTCACTACGACCCCTAGTAATCATTGACATCTGTTCTGCATAGTGTTGTTCGTTTCTCTGGAAAAGATCAGGTTTCTTCCTGACAAACAGGACCAATGCCAAGAAATATAATGTTGGCGCAGTCAAGACCCCCCAGTTTTACAAAATATGGCCTACAACTAGTTCTGAGTGAGAGACCAAAAACACATCGAATAATGCGCTTCTGTGCCCTAAAAACACCCAAAGCTTCACTAGAGGCCCCCCAAAATATGATACTTGACTTAATACATGACACATAATAAGGTTTAATTGTTTCAGTCAACAGATTATCCCTGAGTCTGCGTACCAAAGCACAGTTACTAGTAAGACGAGAAATAAGGATCTTACAATGCTGATTCCAGTTTAGCAATGGATCAAGATGTACCCCAAGAAACTTGAAGGACTCTGTAATTGGAATGGTTCTATTTTCTCCCTTGACATATACCGATTCATTTGATTTAGTTTTACTAAACTGTATGACACCAGTTTTATCTGTATTAAGTTCCAACGAGTTACTTACACACCAATCTTTCATCTCACCCACTATACCCGAACACGCACCCGAGAGACCAGCCACAGAGGTATTAGACAATATAACCGATGTGTCATCAGGATACTGGCACACATGGCCCTCCGACAGATCCCCCGCGAGCCCATTCACGTATAGTACGAAGAGAAGTGGTCCCAAAATAGATCCCTGAGGAACACCCTGCTCCACCGCTGTTGGTTCTGAAATATAGGATTTACCATCTTGAGTGATGCTTATTACTTGCTTTCTATCCTTTAAATAGCTGTCTATCAGAGACAGACATGTACCCCTCAGTCCAACGGAGCTGAGTTTTCCAAGCAACAGGCCATGATGTATCATGTCGAATGCTTTTGACAGGTCGAAATAAAGACCAGCCACTTTAAGGTTGCTATCTATCAGTCCAACGATATGGTCTACTGCTGTGTATATAGCCAGCTCAGTTGATCTAAGTGGCACAAAGCCATATTGATGTTCCGAAAGGAGAACATGCGTTTTTAAAAACTCAAAAATTCTATCATACATAGCTCTTTCAAAAAATTTTGAGAAGGAGGATAATAGAGATACAGGTCTGTAGTTTCCTGCATTACTGGGGTTGCCTTTTTTGAAAATTGGGATAATTTTCCCTTTTTTAAGCTCATTAGGAAAAACACCTGTAGAGAAAGCTTTATTTAAAATGTTACTTAATGGTAAATATTTAAGAACTTTTATAGGAATTTCATCAAGTCCACATGAGAATTTGTTGGGCAAATTCATCAAGAGCCGAAAAATTTCCTGATAATCTGTTGGGTTTAAAAATATTGTGGGAATGTTGTTTTGTGTTTGAGTAAAATTTAAGTTAATATTTCTACAATTTCAGAGGGGTTATTTATTGTTGTATTATCTAATCTAATTGTTGTTTTATTTCCAGATTTTTTTCTGTTAGTGACTTTATTAAATATATTCCAAGCTGTTTTTGATTTATTTTTTGAATTTGCGATTTTATTTTGATTTATAGCTCTGTTATAATCTACCAAATATTTTCTGTATGATTTCTTTTCTTCTTTATAGTGTAAATATACTTGTAGACTATTTGTATGCTTGTACCAGACATAAAGATCCTTAAGATACTCTGAGTAGTTTTTAATTTCTTTACTTATCCAGTTTTCCGATAAGCATTTGACCCTAGAGGAACAAATTGGGAATGCTCTATCAAACCAATAAAAAAATGTTTTATAGAAACAATCGTATCTGTCATCAACCCCATCTGCAGAATAAACTTCCCCCCAGAATCCAATTCCAATATTTTATTGTTTATACTTTGTGTATTAAGGTGAAATAATGTTAATAATTCATCCACAATGATTGTCCTTTTGTTTACACTTTGCTCAGTGTTACCCTGAGCATCTGTGAGGCAGGATTCATCTTGGAGTGTGATGTTTGGGTTTAAGGGCACGTCCGAAACATCTGAACTATTATTCAGTGACTCAGACGTTTTTCTAAAAAATCAAAACGCTTGAAACTCACCCCTGCCGGCCAGAATGATTCTCCATACTTACTTCAATGTTCTCGGATTTTAAGTTCCTTTTTTTGCAAATATAATTTGTAACTACCTCTTCAGTTATTGTGTTTTTACTTTTGTTATGAACAGCCAGATTTTCTTTCTGTGGGGTTTTTGTCTGCTTCAAAATCGCCCAAATTCATCATTAGTTCCAATCTGTCTCTACCCTTTTTTCCTTTTTAAAAACTCGTTCCAACTTTCCTGTTTGTTTTTGTTATTCTCATTCTCTGAAGTGGGGTTACGGCTCCAGCCTCTCTTCTTTTGCAAACGAAAATTTTCGGCCTCCGCGGCGTCGATGTCGCCCGAAACTCTCACCTGCTCGATGTGCAGTGGCGTAGCTTGTTCGCTAGGCGGTGCAGGTTCGAGTAACTCCTGACATTTGTAATTCGTTGCCTTTATAGATCTAATAGATCTCCGAATTTGGAGACACTTCTTTTTCAGCTGATGGTTTGTTTACCTTTTCTTCTAATGAGGAAATTTTTCTGAGAATTGCATTTTCCATGGCTTCCATCCTTTTATAGACTTCGGCGAATAAGTCGCTGTTAATTTCGCTTTCCAATATGGCTATTTTCCGCTTTAAGCATCTATTTCTTCGTTCTTCTCTGAGACGGCTTTGTTTACATCGTCTTCCGGAGCTTTGCGCAGACGGCACACATAATCAATGATTTGCTTCCACTAACCACCCGTAGCCCCGCTATTCTTAAAGCACAGGAAGGGTGAAACCACCCCGAACAATCTGAATACTTTACTCCGAGTTTTTCAACTCCTGATTTGCAGTATTTGCACTTCTTATTCTCAGCACCTGATAGCGCATCTTCATTCGACGCCATCTTGAATTAGATTCTGTCACGAAGAAGAAGGAAAAAGCAGTACACAAACTTTGCCACTGCGAGAGCTGATCAAAACTAAAGTTCCCTACGCGGGAAGAAGAAAAGCCAAGAGTTCCCGGATCTACGGAACATCCAAAACCTATGGCTTCTCATGGAGAAGACGGAGAATGGCTTTTTGAGATCTGATAAGTTGGCAGTGTGGAGGCTAATAGGTCATAAACCCCTAATCTAATTTAATCTAATTCTTCTTGTAAAAACGGTTGCTTTTGGCATTTTTGGTTGATAGTTGGTGTGCATTAATTGGGTCGGTCATGTTTGCCCCCCGTTTTAAACAACTTTCAAAAATAAATGAAGCATAATTTTGCGCACATTTTGCACACCGCAAATAAAATTTTGCACACCCTCACAAGGAAAACTAGAGCTGTATTTTATACGGGGGGCAAACTTGACCGTTCCCCCCCGTCTGTTACAAAATTGAAAATGTTTGATGCCACTCGATTCGGAAAATTTTGCACAATTTTGCACACCTATTTTCAATTTTTGCACACTTTTCTGGGGAAAGTTATGAGGTGTTAAAAATTTGAATTTTCCCCCCCGTTTGTCAAAATGTGGAAAAATTTTGACGCTGCTAGGTTCTACTAATTTTGCACAATTTTGCACACTTCTAGGGAAAGTTATGGGGTTTAAAGATTTGCATTTTCCCCATGTTTGTCAAAAAGTTTTAAAATTTTGATGCTGCTAGGATCAACTAATTTTGCACAATTTTGCACACCAATTTTCAAATTTTGCACACTTTTCTGGGGAATGCTATGCGAATGCGATGTTATGAGGTATTAAATATTTGCATTTTTCCCCCCGTTTGTCAAAAAGTTGAAATCTTTTAATGCTGCTAGATTCAAGTAATTTTGCACAATCTTGCACACCTATTTTCAAATTTTGCACACTTATGGGGAAAGTTATGGGGTTTAATGATTAGCATTTTCCCCCCGTTTGTCAAAAAGTTTTAAAATTTTGATGCTGCTAGGTTCAACTAATTTTGCACAATTTTGCACACTAATTTTCAAATTTTGCACACTTTTCCGGAGAAAGTTATGAGGTGTTAAAGATTTATCACAAAATTGGCAAATTTTTAACACCTCATAACTTTCCCCAGAAAAGTGTGCAAAATTTGAAGATAAGTGTGCAAAATTGTGCAAAATTAGTTGAACCTAGCAGCATCAAAATTTTTAAATTTTTTGACAAACGGGGGGGAAAATGCAAATATTGAATACCTCATAACTTTCCCCAGAAAACTGTGCAAAATTTGAAAATTGGTGTGCAAAATTGTGCAAAATTAGTAGAACATAGCAGCATCAAAATTTTTCCACATTTTGACAAACGCGAGGGAAAATTCAAATTTTTAACACCTCATAACTTTTCTTCCCCAGACAAGTGTGCAAAATATGAAAATTGGTGTGCAAAATTGTGCAAAATTAGTAGAACCCAGCAGCATCAAACTTTTTCCACATTTTCGACAAACGGGGGGGAAAATTCAAATTTTTGACACCTCATAACTTTCCCCAGAAAAGTGTGCAAAATTTGAAAATAGGTGTGCAAAATTGTGCAAAATTTGCCGAATTGAGTGGCGGGGGGGAACGGTTAAGTTTGCCGCCCGTATAAAAACAGCTTTAGTTTCCTTGTGTGGGTGTGCAAAATTTTATTTGCGGTGTGCAAAACTGAGCAAAATGTGTGCAAAATTATGCTTCATTTATTTTTGAAATTTGTTTAATACGGGGGGGCAAACTTGATCGACCCGCATTAATTTGATTAGGTAATTATTGCTTATACGGTTTTCTGCTATTTTTGGGCTATATGGAAATTTTTTTATGTAGACACATTCTGGTGTCCTTAGGGATTGCAAATATACTGGCGGAGAAGAGATTTTTTTTATATTTTTATACGTTATGTTTGTTTTTTTTTTAATTTGGGTTAGTTTTGGTTAGTTTGGGTTAGTTCAGGTTAGTTCGGGTTAATTTGGGTTAACCCAAACTAACCAAAACTAACCCAAATTAAAAAAAGAAAACAAACATAACTTTAAAAAAAAATCTCTTCTCCGGCAGTATATTTGCAATCCCCAAAGATACTAGAATGTGCCTATATAAAAAAAAATTCATTTAATCCAAAAATAGCAGAAAACCGTATAAGCAATAGTTACCTTTGATTATTCCTGATAGAAACGACAAAATCATATTTTGTCAAAATTTCACGTGATACTCAAATGTCACTACTTAGCCAACTTTTCCCTTTAACTATATACATTTATAACAGCACCTGCCAATTCGAGTCATGTAATATACAGGAAAGTCAATGTCAAATCATATTTCAACGTGAGCACTTGGTCATGACTGTACTGTGACCAAATTATATTCTGGTCGCTTATTTAAAATCGCCTTTGTGGCGTCAAAGGAAACTTTTGGCTCTAAACAAATTGACTTGATGCCACTTTTCATATAATGAATGCGGATTATGAAATTTAGATCAGAAAAACCTTTAGATTACAACAAATAATCAAGATTTGGAGAAAGTTCGAACCTGTGGAGACAGAAATTTGGTCCAGTTCAATGCATCAAAAACCCAAGCAGCCACGTTTACCAAGGAAGCCAATACGTTTTACAAATATTTTCACGGCAGATATTTCCCAGGATTTGGCCTGCGTCATCCCGCCCCCAGTAACGCCTGTCAGACAGTCACGACAGGCGGCAAGAGTGCATCCACTCGTCGTACAACTGAAAACCCCTAGAACATCGCTTTACAAGGACCCCTTTGTCTGGAGCAGTGCATCACTGTGGAACTCACTCCCAGGACATCCGTTTCCCCCTAATTACAACCTACAGCTATTTAAGAATCAACATTTTCGCTCACACACACCGCTCGTCGAGTACCATAGGATGTCCCTTTAGTGTGTGTGCCATTGCCATAAAAAAATCCCTTTTTCCCTTTACCACGAGAATCCTTGTAAAAGGTAGAAAGATGTTAGCCTACTACATTGTATTAGTCACTGCGTGCTACATCGGGGCAGTAAATTGGGTTAAAAAGTTTCCTCCGAGAATGTATAATCAATTGACGATGTCAAATCACCAAGCTTAAGGTTCTTAACATGAGATTAGTGGACACTAATTAATGAATAGGTGTGAACTTACCAAGTTGCAACTTGGACCACCAGCCGAATGGTAATTTCTTATAAAATACATAACGGCAAGAAAATTGTGTGCGAATGATGCAAGAAAGTTTAATAAGTAGGTATTTTCTTCAGCATTGAGGTAGAATAAAGACAAATTTACCATGGTATAAATACATAAATTATGTAAAAGAACCATTAGAGTAGTTACATATTCGAAGCCAATAATTACAAATTCTTTACTCTCTACTATTACAAGTTACGCAACTCTTGTTATTTTATAGCGATAAAATATCTAATAGGAACTAGCCGACTGCATTTACAGCAAATTATGATGTAACGAATGAAAGTCGTCAGTAGCCATCCATGCCAAATCAGGAAATGGCCTTTTGTCCTCGATTCTGTTTTACTTTATGTGAAATATGTAATGAATCGGCAAATTTGCATTACGGGAAATTTACTAAACGCAAGAAACCTAAAAAAAATCGGAATTTAAATATTTTCCATATGCGGCTAGAAAACGTCTTATATCACACGCGTGTTGAAACCTAGTACTTTCAACACTCGTTATATAATATATTATTCTAAGTTTAATAAAACATTTTCCATTTCAAGTGTCAGAGAAAAAATAACTTTTTTTCACTCAATAGACGAAGGAATAGTTCCACTCTAAGGTTGATGAAATTTCTGCTGCCACCAGCAGCAAATGTCTTTTTCAACCTCCGTTTCAGATTCCATCTCCCAAAAATTATTAAACCTTGAAACGATTCCTTTCTAGTTTTGTTTAGCTTCTTTGCTTCATCAGTTGAATCCTTAGGAGCTTACAATCTTAAGTTTGAAGTTGC
>JAEQML010071219.1:0-16282 GCA_016904865.1 Pissodes strobi | reverse complement strand
GTATCAAATAATACGATATCGGTGATTCCCCCAAATCGTTGATGCTTATACAGTGACACTAGTAAACTAACCTATAATTATCGTTTCTGTGTTTGTGAAGGGTCGTGCTGTTGTGCAGATATATTAATCTTTTTATATATTAGAAACAATAGAGGTAAGTTGTCACACTAATGATTTATGTTTGATATTTTAATATATTTATTTGATTGATTGATTGTTACATATTTTATGATACAAATAGATATTTTATTTTTATATGTTTATACTTTTTTTAGTTATTATTATGTCAGACCGCAAAAGCAATTGTTGGAACTACTTTAAGAAGGAAAACCAATTTGCGGTGTCATGTAAAAAGTGTCTAAAGATGATCAAAACATCTGGCAATACATCAAATATGCTTAAGCATTTGAAGGTAAACATTTAAATATACCTACACTTTTAATCATTTAATTTCTCTATTAATAATATATTCTATATAGTTATTGTATAATAGTGTAAGGGGTAAACATTCGGGGAGGTTAACAATAAAAAAAGGGTTGTGCACTATCTGCGCATATCTGAAGTGAAACTTCTTAAATTTAAACGCCCTAGCCTTATACATATCGCAACGGATTTGGTTAAAAAGTAGTTTTTTTTTTAACATACCACTCAATGGACAAAAAGGGAAGGCCTAAATGAAAAAAAAATATTCTTCATAAAAGTTTCGCTTATGTCTTGACAAGGTAATAGAGCAAATCCCATATTTTTTGCTTGTAAACTAATAAAGATATCACAATAACAATATGTGTCGCACGTCGTGTGTCGCTAGTCGTGTATCGCTCGTCGTGTATCGCCCGCCGTGTGTTGCGATCGCTCGCCGTGTGAAGTTTCATTTCAAAAATATCATGATTCTTACGCGGCGCCATCTATGTCAAAATCGTTGAACCATATGATGTTCGCGCGGCCTCTCTCTACGAAGATTTGTGGCAAAAAGACATATTCAATGTTGAAAGAAAAGCAATCGATGGGCATATTGCATTTCTTTCACAAACTCAAACAATGCTGAAGCCCCCTTTATTCTGCTGACTCGCGAAGTTGTGGGTTTAGGCTAGCGAAATAAATTAAAAAGAAAAAAAATCTACCTACAATTGGGATGGGACAAAAATAGGAGTTGAAACTCAAAAAATTAAGTTATATGCAATTTTTGGCGATTTTAAGAATAAGGATTTTGAAAATTAATTTATATTTATGAAAAAATTTGTTGTTATGTGGAAAGGCGTGTAAACAAATCTATTAAATTTAATTTTATTACTAAAACACTTTTTCACTCCAAAAATTAATCCGAGAATTTAAAAAATAATGTAAATAGAATCGGTACTTTCATATCAAGAATATTTTGAAGATTAAAATGTCAGTAACTATATAAATAATATGTCTGCAAGGTTCTTGCTTTTGATATAGTCTCAATATGGAAGAAATGATTAAATTTGCAACGTATTTTTCTTGTATGACATACTTTATTTTAGATACATGGAATTAATTTGAAAAATGACAAACCTGAATTGAAAGTAACTGATAATGAAAAGGGTAAAAACCATTTATGTGCAAAAAATGGAGAAGAAATGCCCAAAAACGCTGGTATGGCACAGCCACTACTCTCAACTAGCAGGCAGAGCCAGAGTCCGACAATAAGTATGTGTTCAGATGTTTCCGAAAGAAGTGAAAATGAAAATCCAATTTACAAATCCTTTAGGACTATCAGTGCCTATTCAGGTACAATTATTAACATATATATTTATTATATATTATTTACATCTGTTGTTTTCAGAGGGCGGGAGTAAGCACAGTCAAATAACAAATGCAATAATGTATTTTATTTGTGCTGATAACAGACCTTTTTATGCTGTGGAACGAAGAGGTTTTAGACGACTAATGAAGGAAGTTGCGCCGCTTTTTAAAGTACCATCAAGGGAGTATTTTAAAATGAAAATTGATCAGAAGTATGAAATCATGTTTTCCCTTTATAAAGAAAAGTTAAAAAATGTTCCATTTATATCGATAACGAGCGACATATGGAGTGAGATGATGACGACTAAAAGTTTTTTGGGGATTACAGCCCATTTTGTAATAGACTCTAAATTGGAATTTATCGTTATTGACGTTCAAGAGTTAGAAGAAAGGCATACAGCGGAATACATTTCAAATGAAATGCGTAACAGCTTAACTAAATGGGAAATTGATATAAACAAAATTGTTGCTATTATTACAGATAGTGGCGCAAATATAAAAGCGGCCATAAATATGTTAGTGGGCAAGAATCACCATATTATTTGTTTTGCACACCTGATTAATTTAGTTGTCGACAAAGCACTATCGGAATTTGAGAAAATGTCAGAAGTAATAACGTTAGTACAAAACGTTGTTAAATGGTTTAAAAACTCTGTAAACGCAAGTGATGAGTTAAGAAACCGCCAGCGACTTAACAATGTCAAAGAAGGCAATAATAAAAAACTAATTTTAGATGTCAAAACAAGATGGAACAGCACTTTTTATATGCTCGAAAGGTTTACAGAACTCTCCCAAATAGTCAGTGAAATTTTATTTGGCAAAAGAGAAGCTCCACCATTCCCCAATGCGAATCAGTTGCTATTGATTAAAGAACTTACAGTTGTCCTCAAGCCGCTGGAATTTATGACTCGAGAATTGTCTGGCGAGCTTTATATAACTGCATCCCGAATTATTCCAATGATAAATTGTGCTATTCACAATTATTCCACCGAAACTAACCAAGATATGCAGGAATCAAAACAGCTAAAATCTTTTATTTTAACTGAAATTAATAAAAGATTTTCTAGTGCTGAACATGTTAAGCCCTTGTGTATAGCAACTCTATTAGACCCTAGATTTAAGAATTTGCATTTTAGAGATCCTCTGGCTCTTGCAAGTACTGTAAGTATGGTAAGAAGCATGCTATTATCTAACACAACAATTAATAACAGTGATACTGATATTTCTTCTATTGAAGAAAATAGCAAGCAAAGTGAAGGGTATGATTTTTGGAGCTTCCATAAAAATCTAGCCCATAACAAAGACAACCAGCAGAAGGCACAGGGTTCTATAGACGAATTGTCCTTATTTTTATCAAGTCCTCCTTCTCCCCTTAGCAGAGAGCCTCTTAAAGTTTGGGAAGAAATGAAAAATATGTACCCTATATTATATCAAATTGCAATGCAATATTCATGTCTTGTGGCAACTAGTGTTCCATCGGAACGTCTTTTTTCTGATGCAGGTGCAACTGTATCCCAAACAAGGAACAGACTTTTGGGAAACCGTATTGGAAAACTAATATTTCTCGGATCGATCCCCGAAGAAGATTGGTTCAATTAGCGAGTTTTGTTTTGTTTAATAAATTAAATTTTAAATATTATATTTCTTTAATTTTATTATTAGTATAGTAAAATTAGTAATTTAAAATAAGATTTTAAGAATAACTAATAAACGAAGATCTGCTTCTTACTTGTAAATTGTGGCCATTTGCCTCTAAATTACCCGAATTACATGCCACATGTGTACTCGTACTCGATACCTAAAAGTATCGATACCTATTTTCAAAGTATCGAGTATAATCGATACCATTTCTTCAAAATACTCACAAGTACAAAGTATCGATACTTCTAAGTATCGTTGCATCCCTACGTGCAAACTGCAAACAAATTATTATAAGTAGGGATGGCAACGATATATCTATATATTGGATATATCGATATATTTCCTAAATATATCGATATATTTTAATCGATATTTCCTTGCCGATATATCGCACATATCGATATAATTTTGCTTCGATATATCGTCGCACAAAAATGTTACTATACAGAAGAAGTACAAATTATTTAAAATATTTCTCTCTTATTTTTGTCAATGTATTTTTTTTTTTGGCAGTGTTTTATGGCAAAAAGGGAGATCCTATGGCGCTCGACGAGCGGTGTGTGTGCGAAGATGTTGATTGACACGGTTCTTGAATATTTGTAAGTTGTAATTAGTGGGAAACAGATGTCCTGGAAGTGAGTTCCACAGTGATGCAGTGCGCCAGACAAAGGAGTTCTGGTAAAGCGATGTTCTAGGTGTTTCTAGTTGTACGACGAACTGGTGCGCTCCTGCCGTCTGTCGGGACTGTCTGACAGGAGTTGCCAGGGGCGGGATTATGCGGGCCAAATCTTGGGAACATCTGCCGTGAAAGTATCTGTAAAACAGAGACATCTCGGCCACATGTCTGCGATGTTCCAGACTATCCAGATTCCGGGTCAGCTCCGGATCGCCGACGAGACGCACAGCTCTCTTCTGAATGGAATCCAGCAGCTTTAGGGTATGCTTTGGTGCGGCACCCCAGATATGTGAGCAATATTCTAAGCATGGTCTTATTTGCGCTTTGTACAGCAGGGGCAACTGTTGCGGTGTATAGAGCTTTTTGTTGCGAAATAGCGCACCAAGCTTCTGGGAGGCTGATTTTGCGATGTTAGCAACATGGTCATGCCATGACATATTGCTGTTGACCGAGACACTTAAAGTGTAAGGAATAATTCCCCACTCTTTGCCTTTTCAATCTCGAGCAACAGCCATCCTGACACCAGAATTTTTGTGTCGTCGGATGAATGTCAACCATATTTGTCAATACAAAACAATGGCTATGTTCATCGGCACTTAGCATATTACGCTATCGCTTCTAAGCGCTAACAGTCCCGTTGATCGACACGCGACACGACACTCGCCTTTGCGGAAAAGTCTACTGTCAAAAGACGTTCTTCATAACATAACTTATTTGTTTATTTTTTCGGTTTTTAAAAGAATAGTTTCTATAACTATACGTTTGTCAGCTCGGCAACAAGACATTTTTCTAATCTAAATAGTTAAATTTTACCGCTTTTCGAATTCCTAATAGTAATTTCTGCAAAAATCGCTTACTTTTATGTTTATGTTCGAGAATTATGTTGTTGCCATTACAAACAAGCGGCGTGACCGCCAGTGCCTGCGGCACGCGCGAGGCCCTTCGGGCCTCGTTTGTGTGACCTTTGGTCACACATTATTGCCACGCTCCTATCCGTACCGTGGCCTATAATTAGAAAGCCCTTATAATTAGATTTACCAATCGCTAGTCTAATTTTACCGTGATAAATTTCTAATTGGTTGCCATGGTAACCGATTTGTTAACGTCAATCGTATATTTTTTAATCTTTATCTAAATACCAAATATCAAATCTCTAAGTCGTACGATTGACGAAATATGACGATTTTTTTTTGGTTACCATAGCAACCAATTTTTTAGTATGAAATTATGCTTCATAAAGAATGCTAAGTACCATACTATATATTTTATTAGTGATATACATATTATTAATTGGTTGCCATGGTAACTGGCTTGTCACCGTCAATTGTTAATCTTTTTTAAATCTTTACCTAAATACCAAAGATTACCAGTACCAGTCGTACGATTGACGAATTATGACGATTTTTTATTTTTTTTGGTTACCATTGCAACCAACTTTTTAGTATCAAATTAGACTTCATAAACAATCCTAAGTACCATACCATATCTTTTATTAGTGATATACATATTATTAATTGGTTGCTATGGTAACCATGTTGTCAACAAAAAATGCTAACATACTTTCACCTCTACTTATAAATTGACATCGAAAAAAAAGAAAAGTTGGGACTTGTTTATACGGACAAAAGTGCCAAAAAAGGTTAACTTGTCCTGTTTTCACACCCTGTATATTAACAGATCATAACCAAAATCAATAGGCCTCGAGAGTATGTGGATCTCTACCTCTATGCCAAATTTCAAGTCGCTATCTTCAAAACTGCGACCTGTAAATGCCAAAAAACGGCAACTTGTCCTGTTTGCACACCCTGTATATTAACCGATCGTAACCAATATCAATAGGCTTCTAGGGTTTGTGGACCTCTACCTCTATGCCAAATGTCATGTCGCTATCTTCAAAATCGCGATGTATATAAAACACCGTTAGAATTAAACTTTTTTGTATTAATTAAATATATCGAATTATCGAATCTATCGTTATATTGTTTCGATATATCATGTGATACGATATATCGATATATAAAAACTTTTTGCCATCCCAAATTATAAGAATATTTGCGTGCAAACTTCTTTTCTTCTTTGACTTTGACAAAGAAGTTTGATTAAACCAGTGTTGCCAACATTCGACCCGCTAGATTGG
The DNA here is from genome assembly GCA_016904865.1 of Pissodes strobi. NCBI lineage: Eukaryota > Metazoa > Arthropoda > Insecta > Coleoptera > Curculionidae > Pissodes > Pissodes strobi. The sequence continues at coordinate 10,061 of JAEQML010071219.1, read as the reverse complement.
CCTTTTTTAAGTCCTTGTCCGTACCGCATTAGGGGGCTTCAGAGTTGCGCGCGCATGACAATGTTGATAAAAATATTTAATATTACACTTTACGCCTGGCCCTCCGTTCGCTTGCCTCGCTAAGGGAGACGCTACCAACATAATCTGCCTTGAGTTAGGCATGCCTAAAATGACGAAAAAATTGAGCGAGTCTGCTATTACTCGAGACACTGATGTGTAAACGTATCCTATAACGACATCATCGACACGAAAATCTTATGCCACCTTGGGCCGTGTGCCACACTTCACGCATAGCCTCCGCTCGCTTCGCTCGCTACAGGGACGCAACGAACAAAACCTAACCAAAACTAACCCAAGGCATGCCCAAAATCAAGAAAAAACTTTTATATATAATTACTTAATAGTGCCTTACAAACACTCAACCGTGAAGCATCGAGCCAGTCATCGCTCACTTGCATCTAGCCGGACCGTGCAAGATTCCGTCATTCGAACATAATGTTGGGCAATATATTACTGCTGTTCCCCGATCGGATTTAGGTTCAAATACTACCTGTAAATAATTGTTTATGTAAATCGTTGTTGGAAAAGATGTAACATTGGATTGTCGTACTGCATTTTTTATTTTAATTTTTTTTCCTGATTTTGAGCATGCCTTGGGTTAGTTTTGGGTAGTTCCTGTTTGTTGGGCCCCCGTAGCGAGCGAAGCGAGCTGTGGGACATGCGTGAAGTGAAATATTAGTTAAATGATAAAAAATTTGGGTTAAGAGCCATATTATAGTGGATATGCAGCAGTTTGCATGTGTCCCATGAATATATTCCACTGCCTACCATTCAGAGAATAATGACGTTGGCGTTGTTACGCAAATACGCATGCGCAACATTATGTTCAAACGATGCAAGTGTAATCGCTCTGCTTGAGTTTGGCGCCAAGTACATCTAACCAGTTGTAGCTCTGTTTGGCGCCAAGATATTTAGTGAGTATTCTCGAAATTTAAGTTTTAGTCGAAGAAATAAGTAATAAAGTGTCATACAAACACTCAACCGTGAAGCATCGATCCAGTCATCGCTCTGCTTGAACTTGGCGTCAAGTACATCTAACCAGTCGTAGCTCTGTTTGACGCCAAGAGATTTAGTCGTTTTCTCATTTTGTTTGCACAGATATGTAGAAAATATCTGCTGTACTCTGTTCTCCTTGTCCAAACTTGAATAAAGGTGACGTTTTTGACTATTAAAATGTTGCGCAATTGTTTGGTTATCCCACAAAACAGCCCCAAAGTTCGACTTTTGAGGAATTGAAATGTAAAAATCACGACATTTTTGGCATCTAACGCGGGAGAATTGTTGCAAAGTTGCCAAAGGTCGCACCTTTTCTTACGGAGTAAAGAAACGCTTCGGAGGCGCAACTAGCAAAAATTAACCCAAAGTAATGGAAATAATTACGGCCGGACTTCCCCGACCCGGCGCAAACTCGTACTGGCTTAAACGAAACACAACTAACCATAGCTAACCCAAACGAACCAAAAATAACCCAAATTAACCCAAGCTAACCCAAAGTAATGGGAAAAATTACGGTCGGGCTTCCGCGAAAAAAGACTTTCTTCGCGCAAGTTCCTACTGGCTTAAACGAAACGCAACTAACCATATCAACCCAAAGTAATGGAACTGATTACGGCCAAGCTTCCGCGAAAAAAAGCTTGGGCTTGTATTTTTTTAAAATATATAAAAGTTATTTGCAATAATTATAATTAGCCACGTTTTTAAGAGTCAAACTTTCTATTTGTGCTAGTAACTATTATGTCCATATCATTTTCAGGATGTGAATACAAATAATATGTGATACGTTATCAATTCCTTTTCATGTTTTTCAGTTTTTCTTACAAGAATATTTCCCTTCCCATAGCATATTCGAAAATTGTTTAAATGAGTGGGTGGTTAAGGTTACCAGAACCGTTTTTTCTATCAAATTTACTGCTTTAATGCATTAGAAAAGCTAGAGACGTAAAAATCGCGAATTTTTATTCAGGGTATATCCAACTATGACCATAGTTTGGGTTAATAAATACATAAAAGGGAATAGTATGTTACATTGTGTGTATTTGCGTCATTCACCAGAATAAAAGAAAGCAAAAGGCAATCATTTTACACCTTTTTTAATAATAAATCTTGGTAACAAATTTATAGCAAACTTTTTAACCTTCCATTAGGCGCGTGGGTATTTATACATCGTTAGTCGCGTTGTATCTCGCAGATACATATAAAAAATATACTGTTTTAATTTAAAAAATGGATTCTGATGGTTGAAAAATCGTCAATATTTATTGTAACGTTTTATAAAATATATCTTAATGAAGTTAAAAAACTAACCAAAGTTATATAAATATTAATCAGAGGAATCATTACTGGCTTCATCTGTATTCAGGCATTTGTCATATTATCTTAGCGTGTAATTTCAAGCATATGTACGTTTTACATTTTTTACAGCTATATGCAGAAAAATAAGTTTTTTTTATTAAGTTCGTGGCATGGTTGGATTTTTCTTTTCCTGATTTTCCATTTGTTCTTCCTCCTCCGATTCACCATCACTGATCTCATGGTCCGTTCAGGAATCTGTTGACCTAGTTTCCACATGGTCCTCGGTCTCAGGATCGTCAGACTCGTCAAAATCTTCTTCAGGCAACTGACAAACCTCTTTTTCATCCAAAAATGCAATATGATTCAGTTCATCAGTGTTCTCTGGATTTTTAGGTCATATATGTTTTTTACTCATTTTTCTCACTGATTAAGGTAAAAGCACTCCTAGAATAAATACTACACACTTAGATACGAACAAAAATCAATTATAAACAACTTAGATGCACGTTTCACGTGAAGGCTAGGAATGCCCGACCCTGACAGGAATAGTCGCATTGTACCTCCCAGGCACATTTCCCGCACGGGGACGGTTTTGCATAAATTATAAAATCCCAAATAAAGGTCTGGCTCTGTAATTCTAGGAAAGTATTCCCTACTAGTTACTTAAGGATTATTGCAGGCCATACAATTATACTGTTATTAATTTTTGAGAAATCAACATAAATATTATGCGTGTATCTGTCAGATACATACGCGACTAATGGAAGGTTAAGAAGAAATCTGACAACAGTGCTCTTGTGACAAATTGAACCGGCATCGGCAGCAAGAGTTCAGATACTAGCAGAGACAAGCTCTGATACCAGTACCACCGTCTAAAGATATTCTAAAGGTGCGTCCAGACCTGTGACAAGACCACGTATCGTGACACCGCCGCGAACCTCGTCGCGTATAGTCTGGACGGTACTCCGTAACCGCACCGCGTGACATCGCCGCGTTTACCGCGTGTCATCACTGCGTTCCATGTCCTGTCGGTCTTTTGGCGTCGCATCAAAGGGATGCTACGCCGCTTGGTTCGCCAAGTCTGGACGGGACCGCGTATCATCAGAACGTTTTGCATATTTACTTGAATTTTAACCAGTGTAGCGGCTATTTTTGTTTCGAATTAGTATTTGCTTTTTTAATATCAAGATGGAATGTGGACAGGAGACAACGTTAACATTTATAGAATTACGAAATACATGCTCTATAACTATGTACGCTGCTGCTGCAACGTCCATGATGACCGACTGTTTTTTATTTAAATGAGTGGAACGCTGTGAACGGGACTATGATACGCGACGATGACACGCGGGGATGACAGGCGACGATGACACGCATCGAAGTTGGCCTCGTCGTGAAAATGTTCGCGACGCTGTCACGTCACGGGGTTTTGTCACAAGTCTGGACGCACCTTTAGACGGTGCTAGTATACACTTGTGAAATCTTTGCGTTCGCGCCATATCTTCGCGATGCAACCAGTTGTTTGTAAGTCCGCAGATGGTCTAGGGATTAGAATGGTTAGCCTTCACTTCGGCGACCCGGGTTCAAATCCCGTGGGTTTTGTTTTTTTAAGTACAGTTTTTTCTTGGTTTTTTGGGTATGGCTTGGGTTAGCACTTGGTTTCTTGATTAGTTTTCTTTTTTGAGCCCCGGAGCGAGCGGAGGGTCATATACCTGCCAATTACAGGTCTTTAAACCGCATGTATTGACAAGTGCACTAATAACTGAAACTGAAGTATCGCTAACCGGCACCCTCATTGAACTTTGAAGTTATGGCTACTGACAAATGACAGTGACAAGAAGGAGAATATATTTACCTGAAATTTAATTTAATTTTTTTAATGCGAGTATCGGCTAATTCGCATCTACCTACCTCAATTTTGAGCCTTCACACATGCGTATGTGCTAATTCATATATTTTTCAAAGTGCTTTGTTCTTGATGTTGGGCTTTGCCATGGGTTAGATTGGGTTGGTTTAGGTTAGTTTTGTTTGGTTAAGCCCCCGCAGTGAGCGAAGCGAGCGTAAGTACACCCGTTAAGTGAGTTATTGGAACAATACCGGGCTGCTGCGAAATGCGCAGGTCCGAAGGTAGAAAATTTAAGGTAGGTAGACGCGAGTTATCGGCTCAGTTGCTTTGAGTTAGAACCGGAGTAAAACGTAGGCCTCTTGCCCTCTTGTTGTACGCAAAGGTACTAGTGGCTAGGTCGCGCCGGTCTAAAAACGTTCCCGACACGCTTGTGTTATGTATTCGCGGAAACACATGCAAGCTGCTGTATATTTCGTAAAAAGTGCATCCAAAGTACGGGCACGTACAATACATAATATTTCACTTTTGGCATGGCCCTCCGCTCGCTAAGGGGGTTCAAGACAAGGAAACTAACCAGGTGCTAACACAAGACATACCCAAAATCAAGAAAAAAACTGTTTAGGAACATAATCTTAAAAAAAATTAAAAAAAAAACAGCGGGATTTGAACCCGGACCGTCCAGGTGAAACGTAGTTATCCAAACCTCTACACCACGAGAGCTCTTGACAGAAATTGATTGCATCACGAAGACATATTGTGCATAGTGCACTATTTGTGTAAAGGATCTTAAAATGCTCATCAGACGTTAAATATGTCTAATTTTGTATTTGCATAATGAACTGTGATTTTTTTCTAATGATTATTATGAATTTTTAATTTTAGGTGAGTACATACGATAGACATATCTTGAATTGGGTCTGGTGTCGTATAAGCACTGTCGATTTTAAAGATTTTTTTGGGTTCAGTGGAAAGATTACATCAAATGGAACACATTAATGCAAACACATTTGCGGATGAAGCACTTTTGACGCCAAAAATTGAGATGGGCGGTAAAGAAATTTTATAAATGAGTGACATTTAAATGCGAAAACTCTCCCAATATGACGTTAATGATGACAATTTACTTGCAATGTTGTCAGACTTGGCTAACCTTCTTGCTTTTCAAGTAAGCAAACTGCCAAGTCCAGGAGCAGGTTTCATAAAGTAGAATAACAACTTGTGAAAGTAACTAAACAAGCGAGCACCGCGCGCTTATTCCTTATATGCCTCAGACTAACCAAATAAGCTCCCATTTGTCTCTTAACTAACCCAAACTAACCAAAACTAATTCAAACTAACCAAAACTAGTCCAGACTAACGTAAACTAACCCAAACTAACCCAGATTGACCAAAAGTAACCCATACTAAGCAAAACTAACCCTGGTTGTTTAGCCATACATGTATATACATATATGTAATAAAAGTTTACTTACGGTACACAGTTGACTTAATTTGTCCAATTCCCAGTAAATGTCCTAGACCAAGTACATTTGTCATAAAATGAAATAATTTAAAAAGACAAGCGTGCTACGCACGTTAGTAAATCAACCACAGCTAACCCAAAATAACCAACACTAACCCAAACTAACCAACACTAACCCAAACTAACCAAAACCAACCCACACTAATCCAAACTAACCAAGACAAACCAAAACTAACCCAGACTAACCCTAATTAACCAAGGTAAAAAGACAGGCGCGCTACGCCTGCTATTCCAAACTAAGCAAAACCAAACAAGCCTGACCCAAGCCAACTTAGACTAACCAAAACTAACCAAAATTAACCCAGACTAACCCTAACTAACCAAAGTATGCGCGCTTTTATCTATCCCAAACTAAGCAAATCCAACCCCGACTGACAAGAACCAACCCATACTAACCAAAGCTAACCCAAACTAGCCAACACTAACCCTAATTAATCAAAGTAAAGAGACAAACGCGCTACGCGCGCTTGTTTCTTCCCTATCCCAAACTAAGCAAAACCAACCCAGAATAAAAAATTAACCCATACTAACCAAAACTAACCTTAATTAAGCTAAGTAAACGCGCGCTTGTCTTCCGTATTCCAGATGAAGCAAAAATAATCGAAACTAACTTTCATTAGCCAAACAAGCGCATTGAGACGAGCACGCTACGCTTTTGACCAACCCCACCCATCACAACATCAAAATTAACCCAAAGTAACAAAACAATCGCACTACGCGTGATACTCTCTTAAACTAATCCAAAGGACCTTTTAAATTTGTATCTATTTCAATAAACTAAATAAATTAGTTTTTATTACGCATGCATCATAATCAACGATTATCGCACGCTGCAGCGGGCTTAAAATGATGTTTATGATGCGCCTACTTTTTTAAAGGTTGCTATAGAAACATTTGATCATGTCAAATGTGACAGTTTAATATATTCGTCAATATATCACTTAAGTTTAATATTTAAAACATTTTTGAGATTATGATGCATTCGTAATAAAAAAATAGCGTATGATATACGTGTATAAGATGCCTTTAAAGCCCTTGCGACTTACAAAACACTCCGCTGCGTGTCGTGTTTTGAAATATGTCGCGCGTGCTTTAAAGGCCCTCTTATACACTTATATCATAATATACTATTATTAAAAGTGACCCACTTATAGCGTAACATCTAATTCTAGTAAATCATATATTGTTATTTTATTAAACAAAGCCATTAAGAATCATTATTTATAAGAAGTTTTCGTCCCAGAGTACTTTTAAAACATATTCAACACGAGGCTGTTATATTTTAGAACCAAATAGAAATTACACTTGGCAACATCTACCCGTACAACAGCCAGCTGAGCCCATTGATTTGTATAAGAGTGGATAAGCAATAAATAGACCAAACATGGCAAATTTACGACCGCGAAATGTAAACAAAGAGATTTCTATTTGGACTTGCGCATTAGAAAATTAGTAGGAGCTAGTTGTTGCACCGTGAAGGTAAATAGGCAGGCCCGGACTTCGAAAGTGATTATTTCACCAAATATTCGGTAGAGGGGTCTTGCCGATTGTGAAATGGGCCCCAGTTAGCATAGTGAAACAAACAATAAGGTATAAATAAGTAATACTTATAATAATTAGACTTACTTGAAATAGGAAATCCCGGGTATTTTGCCTCGAATCGAATTATTAACTCAAAACGCCGCGCCGTCAAAACGAAAACACGTCAAAGACAAAAGCCAAGTTCGATCCTGACCGACGCCTGCTGAGACGGCAAGTGTTTTAGTGCGCATGACAAAACGGTATCTTCTTTGTTTATGTTTTTCCATTTTGCGTCGATTTTGTCATGCGCAGAAACCTGTTTTTTCGCCCATAGGTTGCCACTTTTGAATAGTGCGACAGGCGGCTATTGCTTATCCATTCCTATACAAATCAATGGCTGAGCCGTGCTAAACCAAGGCACCTATACCCGAGTATAACAAACCAACGAGTAGCGACATCAAGCGTCGGCACCTTTGATGTTCAAGGGACCGATTCCGGCAGAGCCGATGACAGTTGGCCACCATATTTGTAAACTGCTCAAACCATGAAGTGGCTCGAAAGGAAGCGACTCTGTGACTACACTATAAAAAACTTGTAGTGGAAAATTGCTCAAGTTTCATATTTGAATCTGCCTCAGTAAAATTTAAAGTTTTTCTATAATTTGTGGTTTTCCTACTTCCTGTCGATAATAATTTCTGAAAGCTTTCATCATAAAAATATATATTACTATATTTCTTCTACGATTTGTTGATAAAGGAATCTCAATATTTTCTTGGAATTTTATTTACATTATTACTTTCCTTTAGTGAGGGTGCGTTGAGAGAAAAATAAACCCAGGTATTTCATGATTTCATTTATCATGTTAAGAAGTTGTGTCAATTTTTAACCTAAATAAAGCACTTTGAGCTTGCACGCGCCTGGTTTGGAAGTTATTGAAGAGGTGTAGCAGAGGTTTCTGATAGGTAGATAGTAGAAAAAGATATATTTTACGACGTTTTCAGCGGTTCTCAAATAGACATTTCTTATTATACTAGTTTCAGCAACTTCTTGTTATTATTAATAGTACTCCATTTCTTTAAATTACGATGTTATATTTACAAGAGTATTGGGTAAATTTTTTGAACCTTTGAAACGTGGAGGAAAATTAAAACTTGCAACAGCACAAACAAAAAGTTTTTATTAATTAACTGTTAGTAGTCAGTAGGCTGAGGAGTTGTAAGTCAGGAGTACTTACTTACCCCAGTTGTCTTAAGGGATTTTAACCCTTACACGCACTCTTATGAAGACAATGTTGTTAAAGTATTAATTTGAATAAAAGACAACAATTTTCACTAGTCTAACAATGTTTATTTATCAAAGGTTATTGAAAGCAAATTTGCGGCGTAGATTTCGGCAGAAATGCAACTAAAAATGTTTAATAAACAAATTTTGACATACGGGTACAACCAAAACTAAAAAAATACCATATAGAGGCAATACTAAGCCATCCCAGGGAGGGATGACTGACTAAGTCCTCTATAACGAATGGGTCGAAAAAAAAACTATTACTGACTGATGGTCTAACATTAGCAGCCTCCCTTGTTTAACCGGAAGATAGCACCAACTCTTCATTCCCGCCGATCTTGTTCGAACCTCCTCCGTCTCGGTACTCTATTTACACTGTTAACAGATATACTCGGTAAAAATCCTAGCAGAAGCATTTAAAGGGATAAAATTTGAACTGTCTTCCCAAGGACATGAACTTGTTAACTTAACAGAATCTAGGACTAAATACGACCACGTAATGCCAATGCTTTTAATTATGTGTGCATTACATTTATTATTATATAATTATACCTACATATACTAATAAGACATAACGAATATAATAATGCTTACAATAAATTAGTGGTTGCTATCATATAAACAATACTAGCTTTAGACATAAACATTATAATAATTTACCGTTACATGACCCTATTAATAAACCATACAAAAATAAATATGAGAACAATATTACTCAAAGCTATGAGCACAAATTAACAATACCATATCTGGATCAAATAACTTAAAAAAATATTGCTTTAACCCTTTTGCTTAAAGAGAACACACAGCTCTAAACGCTACTATATACATTATATACATACATACATAAGTTTTCATAAATCAGAGTAAATTATTATGAAATGAAAAATGCAATAATTTTTATCAACTATACATCTGATAGGATTTTCAATTTCCAAATGCCTTTTTTATCAGAACTATTACATTTGAGATGCATATTATTAAATTTTAAAGAATAAAATATTTTTAGTCTTATAGTTTTAATACAAACAACTGGGGAAATTTTGAACAGGGATGGAGAAATTGTACTTTTTCAAATATATTCACGAGATAATTAGAATTTTTTTTCGCCTGTACATATGTTCCCAAACTGCGAGTTGAAAATACTTTCTGGAGGTGATGATACATGTCTACATCAATACTAGTACATTCTCTGCTAAAAGCATAGCAAATGTCACATGAATGTACTTCCAGACACATTTTCATCAAATATCCACAGACATAATAGAAAGCATTCTGTGGTGGAATGGTTTCTTTATGGTAATTGCAATCAAGCAAGCAAATTGCTGCAGTTGATGTTTCCGACTCCTTATTAATAATTTCTACCATGTCCATGGATTTTAAACTAATGAGAACATCATCTAAATTCTCCCTACAATTCATGTGATTTTAGTGGAAATAATTCTGCACAAATAATTTTCTAAAGGCACTTTGAAACTGTATTGATGTGGGATTTATGCAATTGCGTCCCTGGTGCGTTGCAGGATTTTCTAAACA